>CM052703.1:8346017-8428980 GCA_028551405.1 Uromys caudimaculatus
GAGAGGTTTGGGTCATTGTCATGAGCTTTTATTGTCTTTTGCAAAGTCTTGGCATCATATTTTACCAAAGAGATATGAGTCAACAACAGAGTCTCTCTAAATTCAATGATCTAAAAATCTTCCCAGTGACAAAGGACAGTGCCTTGCCTCAGCTCGGTGGGCTGCACTTATGTTAAATGTAGTGTGTTTTCAGACTGGCTCTCTTGCCTGTTGCAGATTGCACCCTAATGATGGAATTTCTCAAAAATAGGTACAGTTTTTTTTTTAAGTACCAACTAATTGCAAGGAAGAAGACACTAGTGACTAGAAATATTGCTAAAAACTGCAAAAGCACTTAAGTGGCTCTTTAAATATTTTAAGAAAGGTGAAGAGCAGCAAGCTTTTAAAATATGCCCAAGTTCCTAAGCATCAGGAAGAAATGACATTCAGGGGATTGTGCCCTGATTCAGGCTAGTGCGTAATGAGTGATGTGACAAGCTGTATGTCAGGCACTTTCAGGAGTGTCAATTAGTCCCTGAGACAACTTTGTAAGGCAAAATATACCACTCCTCTGCCTTCGGCCTTTCTTCATTAATCCAGCTGATGTTTGAATAAGGTGAGTGAATTCTGCTACCACAGAGTTTGTGGCACAGGTAAAACACCCAATACTGAACTTCTGGTCCCCAAATGATCCTCTAACTTTTTTTCCACATCTTGCCCAAATTCAACTGCACCTTCTCAGTATCTAGAAGAAGGGACTCCAGAGGAACACAGTGGTTGCTTACCAAAAGAAAGCAGGCTGCATTGCCTCACTGAGTCTCCATTTTTCCTCTGGCCTCTCAGATTGAACTGTGTGACTTGATCACAGGCCATTTATTCCAGTCACTTTTTGATGGGATTTGCTTTGTTTGTCTTTATGAATTGGATTGTTATAAACATTCATGTCTAAGACTTTTGAGGAAACTGCAAAGTGGGATCTGGTATTTATTTAAGAGGCTGAGATGGGGCATTGTAAGTTATAAGTCTGCAGGGGTTACAGAACAAGTTCAAAGCCAACCTGGGAAACTTACTAAGGCACCATCTCAAAATAAAAAGTGAGAAATGGAGCAGGGATGTGGCTCAGTGGTAGAGTTCTTGCCTCTTAAACATCAGGTCCTGGGATCAACACCCACAACGGAACCAACCTGAAGGGCCTGATAACTAAATTTTCACAGTGATCCAGCCTTTCTGCCCTACCTAGCAAGATATGTGAGCAGCAGTGGAAGCAGAGGCAGGGTTCTCATGTATTGGCTTCCAATGTTGATTGTTCTCAGTGTCAAAGAAAAGAGCTCATAGGCTGATTATTTTCATGACTTGGAACAGAAGGGAAGGCAAGGAGAAGGGAATATTACAAGTTACAGCAGTCAGATATGAAGAAAATGTTAGATGCTATAACACTTCATCTCGATGCTTGACTGGTGGCTGATTGAGACTGAACTTGGCAAAGCTAGTATGGTGTCTCCCGAGGCTGCATTTAGCAGCTTCAGGGAGAGTAAAAGTCCTACTGAGTGTGTAATAACACCATGAATCACCAGCTGTGAAATGAGTATCTCGATCATTGTAAGTGATGTCTGGATGGTAGGTTCTGGTTCTAGAAAGCCTGATTTTAAATTTAGATAGGGATATACTAACTCTTTAATTGGGAGAGAGTCCACAGGATCTCATTCCATCAAACCAATTTGTAAGGGCCAAAAACTCGGTGTAAATTGAATTTAGTACCTATTGAGTGGGAGCATTCACACTGCCGAGGACTATTTTGAGCAATGGGAGACAACATGAGGATTTAGACAATAGTTTGATGGCTTGGGTCATGCATCTCACGACATCTATTTTATGTTAGCGAATTTTCCTAAAATTCGAAGGAATAATAGTCGGTTTCAATTGGTGTGATGCCTATGTACAAGGGTAATTCAAGAAATATTATTCATCACAGTCCCTCAAACAGAACTTCTAGAATGATCTAGGTTGGCCTTGCTTGGTCCACATTTAGTTTATTCACTGTATATAAGAAAATGTGCTGAGATGTCATACAAAGGATTCTTTCTGCAAAAGAGCATGTCTGAAATTGTGCAGATGCTTCCTGAGTAGAGAAAAATTAGGATTCTCTAGTTTAGTGTTTAGGAGCTAAGTTGCTCTGGACTGTATGTAATGTCCAGTTGGAACCACCCTTTCGAGAACTGACATGTTTGCATGCTGCTGGACTGGGTTAGGCACAGACTAATTTGCATGAAATTTAGAGGGTAGAAGTAAAGTGACAGGCAAGTGTCCCTGAAGGCAGGCTCCTGCTTATTCTCGCTTTGCTCCACTAGACCTCCAACAGTCACTTCTGATTGTGAAACCTGCTGATCAACAGTGACCTCTGGCCTGCCACTCGATCCTTTGCAGGGAAAGCACAGAAGTAGTTGTCATGAAAAACCAATTACCTTCCACAAATTGCTAACTCAGCACATTCACAAGCCTGCTCCAGCTGTGGGATGTGCGCTGATTCTTAAGTCTGGAGGCAAATCGGGGCCTGGGGCATGATATGCATTTGGACACTAAAATTGCTTTTATTGCTATAGTCTTTGCTCATTAGGATTGCCAAATATTTTCAAAAGCATGAATAAAATGTATAATTTCTATATCTTTGTAAGAGAATGCAAAGTTTCTTGTCTTCTTTTGCCACTTTAAATTTTTACTCTTGTTTGGGAATGAAGATGTACAGTGTAAGACTGAATCGAATATGAGACACAAGACTAAAATTTTATTTAACCTTCATGGATTAAAATTGAATTATATTCCCTCAGGATAAGATATCACTCTATAATTTACTTTTTTATTGCTCTTCCTCAGTTTGAATGAAAACTTCAATGAATGGGCTAAATGTATTCTATCTTATAGTTTTGTATTGACATAAATTAATCCATTAAACATTAAAATACCTACTATGTGTTGAGTCCTATATTGGATGCAAAACACCTTTATTTTTTAGGCAGTTTAATAGTATATTTAAATCTATTTAATCTACAATATTGCAGAAATGATTTCCATAAAAACACATAGAAGAGTGGATTTTGAAGAGAATGTGGCTGACGTAAGACATCTGGGTTTCTAAAGAAGAGGGTTAGTCTAGATTTTAAAGATGAACAGTGGTTAGAGATGAGGGTAATTAAAGGTATTTATAGGAACTTAATAAGACACAGATTGAGAATGCCATTTTTAATATTTTATGAGGGACATACCATTACCATTCTCCTAAAACAAATGGAAACAAAGGCACAGTCTGCTAAGTATCCCAATGAAAGACATGTGACTAAGAGATGGCAGAGTCAGGATGCCCACCTCAGCAATCTCTTCGTTTTGTCAGTGTTTCTCACAACTCTGCCCCAGGACACTCCAATTCAGGGCAGAAGCCAACGTGTAAGATTGAACATAGGAAGATGTGGCTTTGAGAATAAGATATTTAATCTGGCTTTGATGTGGGCCCCTTGAATGGGGCAAAGAAAAGGGCGTAGAAGCTGGGATGATGGGCCACTCTAATAATCCACAGAGGTAGCAAGTATAGTCTTTACTTGGCAGGTAATGAGGATATTTAGAGGAGAGCAAGTGCATAGAGTGGACTACATTAAAGAGCAAGACCCATACAAAAAGATGTTATAACAGCCTACATGTCTGGCTAGGAAGTAGAGGGGGGAACAAAATAAACTAGAAGAAGAAGGTAACAGTGAAAATCCTATGCTTAGAGAACTGTGAGAGAGACAGGGTGCTGTGTTTCTTCATAGATACAAAGACCAGACCTCCTTTATCTTCTCAGATTTCAAATGCTCAGCTGCATTGTGCCTCTGTTATTGGTGAGTGAGGATGCAGATGAGAAGTGGACCCACCAGGCCTCTGGGTACAGCCTGCTATCCTAATGGGTTGGATACTACTTTTTCAATTAAGATACGTACATGGAGAACCAGATCCCCTATCTGTGTCCAGATGTTATATAATATTTCTAAACTAATACATGAATGGGCCTGGAGATTAGGGAAAAATGAACCCTAAACATTCAAGAAAGTAAAATATTTAAAATGCACAAGTAAGATTATTATAGCTTGGACATGCAGTGGTATTAGCTGTGGGATTTGCAGGATCATTGTAAGATGTGTTAGGAAAAGGATAGAATGCTACAATTATTTTATAATTTTCAATTTGTAGAATAATGTTGGCTGTTTCAGTCTCCACCTCTGAGTAACTGTAGTGTGGATATTTAGTCTTGTGGATAACCCACCTCAAAGAATTCCTGCTCCCTTCCCCACATCTGGAAACTGCTGGTTGGAACTAGATCAGATTTTCTCTGGCTATGTGGTGTATTACTTCTGTCACTGTCCATAGGACTCTAGCAAAGAGAAATTCTCATTGGCATGCATGATAAAGAAAAAAAATGCTATTACAGAGAAATGGCTCTCTTTACTTATTAGACTTATGTGTAGAGAGCCACATTATGCCAAGTGTTGGCAAAGCCAATCAGTTTCTATATGGCGTTTGGTTGTGAGCAATTAGAAATAATGCTGAATATTCTTAAATAATAAGTGAAACAAGAATATAAATAGTAGATAGTGGGAGACAGGTAGATAATTTATTTCTCAATTTGAGTAGAGAAGCACAGTGTTATCTAATGTATATGGCTTTTTAAAAATTTAAAAGCTAAATAAGTAAATATGTTATTTGAGCAACAATTTTATAACAGTGACAAATATTTTATACTTGGCCAACCATACATACCACCAAAAATTGCCAGAAAGGAGGTTAATTAATCTCAAAGAAACTGAAGGTGTACCCTGCAGGCTTCAGGCTATAGGAAACTCATGTGGTCCCAGCATAAGGAACTACGTTGTCTTTTCTGTAGGGACTGGCAGTAGTTGCAAAGGCTTTTGTTTTCCTTGATCCTGGTAATAATGAAGCTGTTCAGAAGCATGTGGCTGTTCACCAGCAACTAATGTGTACATTAAGCTCTCATCTAAACTGCAGGAAGGGAGTTAAGTACACTCTTCCTTATTTTAGACTCTCCGCACCAAACAGTTCACAAAAGCCAAGGGGGAAATCCCAGTCAATCTGTGATGCAGAATCAAAGTCTCAGAAGTTCCAGGGTGTACATTTGTAGAGAGGGACCTTTAGTCTCAGAAGTGTTACCTTGCTCGTCAAAAGCAAGCTCTTTAGTAGTAACAGTGGGGGATGCAGAAAAAGACAATTCATTAGAGTACATTAGAGTGGGTACCTACTGCTGGTAGAAATTCATAGAAATATCACTATTAATTAGCATTCACATGGTTCTTCTGAAGATTAAACTCAACTTTGTGTCCCATAGGGCAGCTCAACCTACTGGTACCTGCCTCAACTGTCCTCTACTGTCTGTACTGTGGTTCTCCTTTTACTCATTAGTTATATTGCATCAAGTCTGGAGAGGTCTGGATTTTAGTCACCATTTCAGACCTGTGCTCTGGAATACAGGATTGTCTAATCCCAGGTTGTTGGCTGTATGACACTGCAGAAGGGTCTAGAAATGTACTCAACACGCTTGTTATTGCTGTGGAAAAATATGCTGAGAAAAGCAACTTAAGAGAACAAGGATTTTGTCCTGGTCTACAGTTAAGGGATTGCCCCAGGATGGCTGGGAATACTTGGCAGCAAGCAAAGACGGCATGGTGGCCAAGATCAGGAAGCCAATAGATCAAGTTGCTCTGCACTCAGGAAACAGAGTAAACAGGAAGTAGGGCTGGATTGGAAAGCACCAAGGTCTGTCTCCGGTGAGACTCCACTCCCAAATAATTCCACGACCTTTTCAAACAATGTCACCACCTGGGCACAAATACATGTAAGCTCGTGGGGCACCTTTCACATCCAAGCTAGGACAAGAGAAAAGATATCATTTTTAAAAATAAAATAGGAAGGGATGACTCTTGGCCATATATAGCAGGCTAATAATATAAAATCTAAGCTTATTCTATTCTATTTTGAAAGTGTTTCCAAGAGGAGAAATTGAGAGGGAGAAATTGTGTCTAGTCAAATTAGAGGCCTCTGGATGATGGATTTAAAATTGCTTTGCTTCTAAGTGGGTCACCATGGGTCAAGGCAAGGTTGCACAAAACATTTGCCCTGTGTACTGGTTCATTGTTCTTGTGATTTGTCATTATGAAACTACAATTATTTTAATGTTTACAAATGCCTTGCTTCAGTCTATGGGATGAGAAATATTAGTATTTTGAACAAACAAAAGGAGTTAAGTGGTTTATTTAAGTGATTTCAATATAAGTAATTGGTAATTGAGCCCAAACCTATTTGACTATATTTGTTGTGGGTTCAGCTATTTGAGGGACCTAATCGCTGGACTGCAATGGCTTGAATATTTCTCCCATCAGTTCCCATCTGCTCCACTTTATGTTCATTTTCTCCTTCTTTTTGTTCAGTGGGGTGGCCACAGCTCATTTCCCCTCAAGCCTACCATCTTCCAGTGCTTAGAGAGAAGTAGCCAATCACAGTAGGAACTGCTCATTTTCTACAACTGTCTTCTGAATTGGAGAGACTGCTATTTAATATTTATGAATTAAGTTGTGATTATCTGAGTGCCTAAGACTGAGTGAGATGATCTTGTCTCTGCTCTGGGATGTGACAAAGCAGTGGTAAAACTTGGGACTTGCTGTGCCTGTCTTATTGTGGGTGCTTCCATCAGGAGGACAGCATAATGGGGCGTTCAGGTGGAAATTAGCACAGGAAAAGAGCTTCTAAGCCTGCTGCTGAAGCGTGCTGATGTAAAACATTGGTCAAATACCAAGCAATAGGTACTAAGATTTGTGCAGGAAGGGAAACACACAGGTGGGCTGTTGAGTGTTTGATGGCTGGGACCTGAAGATCTCGGAGAAGTGTAAGAGCCACTGTATAGACACAGGCACTTCAGGGGGTGTGGCCTGGAGAAAGCTAGTGTAGGAATATATTAGAGAGATTAGTGGGGCATGATGTTGCATGAAGTTCTTAGAGAGAAGACACCACTTTGTGGTTGAGTTCTACCTTATGAAAAAGGAAGAGCAACATGACTTAGCTAAATCTGCAAGACATTTTCTATGTGATGGATAGTCTAGGGTCGTGGTTCTCAACCTTCATAATGCTGTGACCCTTTAATGCAGTGCCTTGTGTTTGGTGATCCCTAACCATAAGCCTATTTTCATTGCTAGTTCCTAACTGTAATCTTGCTACTACTATGAGTCATAATGTAAATATCTGTCTTTTCCAATGGTCATAGATGACCCCTGTGAAAGAGTTGAATGAACCCCCAAAGGAGTTGCTACCCACAGGTTGAGAACTACTGGTCTAGGGGAATGTATTCAAGGGCTGCTCCACTGGGAAACAGTTTCCATGGCTTCCAGCCATGGCTCTCCACAGCCTCAGATGAGTCATCTTGGAAGAGAAGAGTTCCAGTGACAAGGGTGTATGACAGCATCATGGAAGTAAATGACCACGTTAGTGATCCACATAGGAGTCTGGGATCTGCAATTTTCAGTTTGGGCATTTCATGCACACAGTCTCTTTAAGTGAAGGCATGATGTTATTAGTTACAACGTTTAGGAAGTGAGTTCTTGCACACGTTTTTGTCTTAATTATCTGGTTCTGAATGACTTTTTAAAAATAATGTATTTATTAAATGTATTTATTAAAAACTTTCCTGAAGGATTAGGTGCAGCATACAGCACAATGTGTAGATACCGAAAGGAGAACTCAGAAGGTTCAGATAATATACTAAAGGTTTATTCCTTATAGCAATTTCTATATAATAAAGGCATTTGAAGTTTTAGTTGTGTTTTGTTTTTCTACAAGTTTAAAAGTTTTATAAACATAACAGTCTATTTGGAAGGGACATGAATCACTCTAACATAAGTGATTGTAGACTTCTGTACCTATGAGAAATTATTTAAAAAAAATCTATGATAATAAAAATAAAAATTGTAAAAGTAGAGGTTACAGGGCTAACACGTTGAGGGAGTGTAAATGTGCTTCCTATGCCTAGGCCACCTGAATTTGATCTCCAGAACCCACAGAGAGGAAGAATGGTGTTGCGGGAAATATTTCAAAAAGAGAACCAGCATGTTCCCGTACTAGAGCTGGTGGCGCCCGACTGCAGAGCTTCAGCCAGGTGATCTCAACCCGGCCGTCGCTCTGTGTTGGAGCTCCCGAGTCCCTTGGCAGATCTCTGCCACCAGGCCCACGCAACAACCACCCACCCCACGGTCAGCCATCTCAACACCCAATTACCTGGTTAGAATTAAAACTCTTAAGCATATCGTTAGCCAATCAGATTTATGTATCAAATAAAAACACAATTTACAAGAAGCCAATACAATAATTTTAGAGCCAACTGATAATGATAAAAGCTGCCCACCTAGATTAGACAAATTATCCCAATATTTTAACCTTTACTGATACCAAGATTATCCGTGGCGTTATGCTCCTATTACCCTAATGTAATTGGACAGGGAAAATCCTGCAACAGAAGGGGAGAACTAACTCTACAAAGTTGTCCTCTGATTTTCACAAGTATGTCATTATGAATGACAATGTATGGATACCACACATGCACACACACATACATACTTCTAATATTTTTAAATTAAAATATAGATATTATATGTGTGACTCCTTTCCAATGAAATAATTACTTTCTTTTTATTATCTTCTTTTTGGGGAAATTTAAAAAAAATATTTATTTATTCACTTTGCATCCGGATTGCAGGTCCCTTCTCATCCCAGTCCCCTCTCACACGGCCCCACACTGACCACCTCTCCCCTTCTCCTCTGAGGAGGAGGCCCCACTGGGTACCAACCCACCCTGGTGCATACAGTCACTGCAGGACTGGGCATTTCCTCTCCCACTGAAAGCAGCCAAGACAGCCAAGTTAGGGGAACAGGATGTGCCCCAGGACACCCTTCAACAAGGCTACACCTCCTAATTCTTTCCAAAGACTTCTACCAACTCATATTTAAACATATGAGTCCGTTGGGCATTCTTATTCAAACAGTAAGACTATTTTTATTATCTTATTATTGGTTAAAATACTGATCATAATAAATGTTTCCCCCTCACAAAATGTATGAATTGATTTAGAAAGGAAGAGCCTGGGCATTCAAGGCCATGTGGAGAGTCTGAAGACATTTCTCAGTAGGATACTGTGTTCTATGATGGTTGCAGTTAACTAAAGGGAACAGAATAGAGGTCTAGAGTCTTTTCAGCCAAGAACAGAGGGAAGATGACACTTTGTAGCTGAAATACAGAGCTGAAAGCTCCGATAACCTGGATTCAGATAATATCTCCACTCTATCTACAGTTAGATATTCATCAAACCACTGCTGTAGAAATGCCACAGATGCATCTGTCACCTAAGAGAACTGTGTTTATTTATGACCTGTGCTGCTTCGCCCTCTCCTCACCACTATACACAAATTAGACGAAAGCATCCCTTTTGAATCTGTGTAGAGGTTTGCTATCATGTTGCAACATCATGCCTGATGTCTCAGCAGAGAGAAGACAGCCATTTGAGCTAGAATTGTATTCTCCTCGTTCTTTAAGACAACATTCTTTACAGAGAGGACCCTGAGCACAGAGATTGCTCCTGTCTTACTTGTCAAAGGCTAACTCAAGAGCAACATTTTTCTAATATGCAGTACATTAACTTTTGCAATGGTTTGAATATGGAAGGGAACAGTTGATTCACAACCAGTGGCACAGTTTTGGGAGGTGTAGCACCTTTAAGAGGTAGAGTCAATCTGGAGGCAGTGGGTCATATAGTGGGTGAGCCTTGACGTTCATAGTGCATCCTACATCAGACCATTCTCTCCTTTCTTATTCATCCAGATGTGATGAAGCTTACGATATCACAGCTCCTCAAAACACCACTCAAAAAAAAAAAAAAAAAACCCTTTCCCATTTGATTTGTACATCTGATATTTTACAAGAGCAGTGAGAAGAGGAACTAATCCACCTATTATCATTATTTCATGGACTCGGTTTTATATTTGGATTGATTTGTGAACATCTTCTAAAAACACCACCAGGAAGAAGAGAAACTAGCCTTGAAAAAAACTGATGTCCACTGTGTTTTACATTTCTATAGTCACAAACTTAGGAAGATAATTTGACCTGCTTCTACACTGTGACTCAGTCATTTTAGATTTCAATATTGTATTAGTCAGGGTTCTCTAGAGTCACAGAATTTATGGGTAGTCTCTATATAGTAAGGGAATTTGCTGATGACTTAGTCTGTAGTCCAACTCCCCAACAATGGTCAGCAGCAACTGTGAATGAAAACCCGAGGATCTAGCAGTTGCTCAGTCCCACAAGGCTCACAGGCGAAGAAGAACGAATCTTCCTTCTTCCAACGTCCTTATGTAGGTCTCCAGCAGCAGGTGTGGCCCAGATTAAAGATGTGCGTACCACCACACCTGAAACTTGTGTCTTCCAGATTCAAGATCTGGATCACAGGCGAGCGTTCAAATTCTGAATTGTAGTTCACTCCAGGTATAGTAAGTTGACAATCAGAAATAGCCACTACAAATATGTCCCTCATTTCCTCTTTCTGATTTTATAACCATAGCAACTACCTGCAACCTTGTTTCATGATTTCAAGTTTTGTTCTTTGGAATAAATTCATGTTCTTTGTATTTATTAGGTGATTTTATTATTTGTATTACTTATACCTCTATTCTCTTTCCTTCTTTTTCTTTTCATTTTCTTTTTATATTTTTCTGAGATAGGGTTTCACTATGCAATGCCAGCTAGCCCGGAAGTTACCACGAAGAAGAGGCTGACTTTTAGTTTGCGCCTCCCTTCCTCCTGTTGGCTTTACTACATGCTCCACCATGTCCAGTTATATTTCTAAGTCATAGTCCAACTGTACCACAACTGTGGTATCAGATTTAGACATCCATTGATTTCCTATTGCGGATGATGTTTTTGTGCTTCTATAAAATTAATTCATCCCAATATTGCTATATTAGAAAGATAAAAAGGCTTCTTTTCTGACTATATGCATGTTATTCACTCACAGAAAAGTCAGTCTGGGTTTTTTAATATTTCAGATAAGGCACCCACGTCTGTCTTGATTCTAATATTCTCCTAAAAGCAGTGGTGTGCGTTGTGAGTTGTTGCGTTTTGGTTTTTTGTTTCTGACTCCCTGGAGTATCGGGCCTCACTTAGAGTGTATAGATGTGTATTACCGCTGTCACCCTTTCTTCAAAGTGAGAGAGTCTTGCTTTCATTGCAGAGTCCCGAATAAATATAGACGCATTATCAGTTTACTCATTTCCAGTGTCCTTTCGCTTCATTGGTCTCTTGACTTTTCCCCAGAAAGTCACATTTACTGCTTTTATTAGATAAATGTGAGGAATACAAACAGAAGAGTCAGATTTTGGAGAAAGTTTAAATCTGAGGTTAGTGATATAATGTAAGAAAACCAGAGATTGCCTGTTCCTTGGGAACTGGCATTAGTCATAATTCTCTCGTAATTTCCCTTCATGGTGACTGGATTGGACGAGTACTAGTTTATGATATTCTTATAGGAGTTTGATTTTAAAGCAACTATAAAATTTTTTTGACCAATTAATCACCATTTCCATTAATAGTTGTATTTTTCCCATTCAAAATTGCCATCTTTCCAAATAATTTTGTGCTCTTATTCAGATAAATGACTCACAGCTTTTAGCAGAAATGTATTCGAACAACCCATGCCTAGAAAGAAGACTTCTGAGGGGCTAAATAATATACTCTGTTCAGGATTCAGAGTTACAGTCCAAAGGGAAGTCATGGTTACCTCTTAACCACAGCAGAGACGCAACCTGACTTCTGAAGCATCAACCCCTTTACATCAGCATTGTTATATTTTGCATATAATATATGCACAGAGCAGCACAATAAATGATAAGGCAGAGAAGCAGATTAGTGGTCATACAGTACAAGGCCAACATTGGTTGGACGTGGAGCAACCTTCTTTCAGACAGAGGGAAAAAGTATGAGGAAAGCTAGCAAATAGAATAGAACGAGCGTGGTTTAAGCAGGCTGAATTCTGTATGTATAGGACAGGATCAGTCAGGAATCTTTTTAAGTGAGCAGGAAAACAACAAAAATGGATTAAACAAGAATGACAAGAACAACTGGAAAACAGATGAATAAAATATTCATATTACTGAAAATGTACACTGGTAATTGTGCTTCCACACAACACTAGAAGCAGCATTCCCTGTCCCGTCTGCTGAGCCATATTTCCCTTTGTGATGATTTAGTTTTCAGACATGCTCACTCCACCTGGTGACAAAATGGCCAGGTTCAGGATTAAATCCAAACTTATTGGAAATGAACAAAAACAAAATAGATAATTTGATTTTTGCCATGGGTCAAATATGGGGGGCAAGTGTCTTCAGTATTGTACTGTCGTGGCCAGTTAGAATGAAGAGAACTATGCTGGACTAATTACTGGTAGAAGCTAGATTAGATGCTCTGCTTTGCAAAGTCTGATTTGCAAAGACATTCCTAACAGCTTGTGTTGAATTATTTTTCCCTTATCTTCCTCAAAGGATAAGAACAGTAGTTAGGAGAAAGGAAGCAGTGCAACGGAAAATGTTGGTAACCAAAATAATAAATGCAATGCCAACAAACCAATGGCTAGTTGGGAAGAACAAGAAACAGATGCGGGCACTATCACTGAAATGCGCGCACACGTGTGTGTTGTGTGTGTGTGTGTGTGTGTGTGTGTGTGTGTGTGTGTGTGTATTCTTATTGTCTGATACATATAAGAATATTGACAAATGTTTTTCAGGACCTTGGAGAGGTTATCTATGTATCACCTATCTATCATCAATCATCTATCTATCTATCTATCTATCTATCTATCTATCTATCTATCTATCTATCTATCTATCTATCTATCTATCTATCATCTTTCAAGAGCTACTGATGCACCAGAAGAAACTGCAAAGCTGCATCTCAATGCTGTTTTCCTGTCTGTTGATGCTCTTATTTAGAACCTTCCATTGAAAAATCTGTTTTTCAGGTTGACTCCATTTTTCAGAGTGTTACAAAACATTCAAACAGGAAATTGTGGTTTTGCTTCATTAGGGAGCCATCTCCTTCCTAGGCATAAATGCCTTCACTTTGGGGATTTCCTTGATCATCTACATGCCCCATGCATCCTGTCCATAGATTGCACTTTCTTATTTGGTCAAGAGATGGTCCTAAAATTACACACTTTAGACTTTTGGTCTCTCTGTCTGTGTGTGTTCAGGTTTATCATTAGCCTTTATCTTTACTAAAATATACTATGCAATTCAATAAAGACAACCTCTGGGTTTGCTTATACTAAATTTTAGTGATGAAAAATTTAGCTTTATGGTGGTCTTTTTATTAATTGTAATTTCCCCATTATTATTTCACTTAATGTTTGAAACAGTACTGCAAGGTAGAAGAAACATTGAACTTTATTCTAAGACACTTTTTAGAGTTACAGAGATTGTAGAGATGTAAAGACAATAAAAATTAAACAATTGTTTATAAACTGAATAAAAAGTAGAACACACATCCAATGGCTTTAGTGGATATGTATTTAAATTGGCTGTTATTGAATCTATGTATCTACATATGTATCTATGCACCTATGTATTTATGTATCTATCTATCTACCTATCATCTATCAATCTATCTTTTTATCATCATCTATCACCTATATTTTTTCCTTCCTCCTTCTCTCTCTCTCTGTCTCTCTTTCTTTCTTTCTTTCTTTCTTTCTTTCTTTCTTTCTTTCTTTCTTTCTTTCTTTCTTTCTTCCTTCCTTCCTTCCTTCCTTCCTTCCTTCCTTCCTTCCTTCCTTCCTTCCTTCCTTCCTTCTTTCTTTCTTTCTTTCTTTCTTTCTTCCTTTTTGTTTGAGACAGAATTTCTCTATGTTTCTCTGGCTCATTACGTAGACCATGCTGGGCTATAACTCACAATATCTGCCTGCCTCTGCCTCCCTTGTGATGGGATTAAAGGCAAGTGCCATCATGCTCAGCCTAGTTCACTATCTCGAATCAGTACCAGCCTCACAATGCATCGAAGGCAGAGAGAAACAGTGGTGTGCAAAGAGAAACTAGAAGACAGTTTTAGAACAAATTCCTGAAACAGATGCTTGAAACTTAATTGGTTCACAACAAAAGTGATCTTCTTGTGCAGTCCGTTTTACTCAATTGGTTCTTTTTGCATCTGTTTTACTCACTCATATTCAGAAACCTTGAAAGTTGTCCTTAACTCTCTCTTTTATTTTCTTACTCATCCTTCGTTTAGCCCCATGGATTCAGTTTTTATACCTCATAACTTTTCTGAATACATGATTTCTTTCTAGAATCCTAACATTGCCCCCAGTTTTGCTCCTAGGCTCTTTTTCTTCTCACATCAGTTGGCTTTCTCATTTAACTTGTCCTTTTTCAACAGAGTTATGGTCTCATGAATAAATCTGGCCAGACCATTCTTTTATTAAGTCCTTTATTTCTTTACTCCTGTGTATTTGATATGTGTCTTACCATCCCGTCCTTACTCAGCCACAGCTACTGTTCACAGTCTTGTGTCAGGAGACTTAAGCATGAAAGTTTGCTCTAATAGAAATTTGGATCTATAACATGGTGACCTCAGAAGGGCTTTCTTAGTTGGAGTTTGAATATTCTGAGTTAATAGTCTAACTTCATTACATATCAGCTATTTGAAATTTGGTCCCTTACGTACCCTTTTAGAGCCTTTAATTAAGTATCTGTACAACAGGAACTCTGATTTCTATACTGTGGCTAGTTTACGGATTAGTCACAGTACTCAGAAAACCAGTACATTACCAACAAGCATAATGAATTATAAGAGATAGGTGAGAAATTATGAAATAAAAAGGCATTTGGCCATGTACTTGACAATCTCACGGTTCATTTTCTAGATTATCCATAATTTCCCCTCATTGTGAAAAAAGTATCTGAGGGAAAAAACCCAATGTAAAAGAAAATAGAGGAATTGTAACCCAGAAACATCACTGATCTGGGAAGGGATCACATCCAAAGATCTTCTAGGTCTATATGATCCAATGCAGACACACCCTAGATTACAGTGTGATCTGGCTGAAATTCAGGCCCTTAGTGAACACCATTAATCCCTAACAATGAAGGTAAAGTTAGTTTGTAGAAGCTATGTTTGAAAATGAAGTCTCATTGAGGATCAGACAAAGTGTCGAATGAGAGAAAGATTTGACAGGGTGAGTCAGAGATACGATATGCCCGACTCATAGGAGAACAGCACGGGAAAGAGTGGCTACTGAAGAGGAGAGAGAGAGAGAGAGAGAGAGAGAGAGAGAGAGAGAGAGAGAGAGAGGCATGCAGTGGGCCATGTGTCATATGCTGTGTGTGATGCAGTGTGAAGTGTGTGGTGTGAAGTATGGTGTGTAGGTGTGTATGACAGTTGACAGTTTTACAGAGACATGTTACAGAGAGTACAGGCGAGATACACATGAAAACAGAATGAGCCAGAGAATTAGAAGGAGCTAAAAGATAAATACAGATTGCCAAAGTTAGTGTGAAGCCAAGCAGAGCAATTCATTCAGAAGCCAAGAGAAGTTGGTTTGAATCAGTCAACTTGGAAGATTAGATTGTATGGAAGCTAGAAGCTTCCAGGCTTAGTTAAAGAGACAGTTAGGAAATGCTCTGGGCCCAGCCCAAGGTGTGCATTCACACAGCTTGGCTACTTATCTCATCTCATCCCATTATCTGAGGACATAAAAGTAACATTTTCAGCTTATCGTTTCAGAGGGTTCAGTATATACTCATCTGGTTGCAGAGGTTTTGGATCTATGGTAGGGTGCAATATCATGGTGGAATGCTACAGCATCAAAACATGGTCATCTCGAGTGGATAGGAAACAGAGATAGAGGAAGGGAGTGAGAACAAGAAAATTCTGTAATGGCTTACCCTGGGTGGCCTCTTTTCTCTAGTAATCCCTTTCTATTAGTTTCTACCAGTATCAGTGCCATAAAAATCATAATTTCATCAGTGGATCATACCAGTGGTTAAAGCAGAGCCTGCATAATCTAGTGACATTTCAAACATTCCACCAGCTTGTACTGTTCTCAATAGTTCTCAATTTATGATCTTTTTGGGAGATGCTTCATATTAACATAAAACACTTGTGATTCACAGACAAGATTGAGGTGAGAGTATTTTGGTCCAGGAAGGGATTTTCATGACAGGTGTTAACTCATAATTAGATGGTATGTAAATAAATTTTACCCGCCAAATGAAGCACAAAAGGTCTTTCATTGAGAAGTGGGGTAATTAACTGCATCCTGGAGGTAATGAGGAAGCAACATTTTAAAGGTAGAAGAAATTAGGCCAAGATCCACCACATCATGATTTATACCTCAAAATCATGTAACTTTTACTGGAATATGCAACTCATTTTAAAACATTTAAAAATGTGACAGTCCATAGCAAGGCCAGGTGATGAGTGTGAGGATTGGTGGCCTTTACGGATTCCTGCGCAATGACAGTAGAGACTTGGCAGGAAGAACTAAGTTAGTACCACATACAGGGCCATAAGCTCAAGCACATCTACTTAGATTTCATTGTTCAGTGCACACTCACACTCCAACAAACTTGCCCCAGGTCAAGTTCAGCGGACATATTATCTGCTTCATAAAGTGGCTGGGGAGATATTTTTTCTTTAACAAACTTTCACACAGAATTATATGATGATCCATTGTAATTTTCCACCATCTCTATGTAAGTATTCCAAGAAAATGTTGCCTTTCTGAAAACTCATATTTCAAGTTTGTGCTTACTCTGAAGTTAGTGACTGATAGATACATAAGCACTACAGCAAAGAAACAAGCACCTTTGAGGATGGTACAGTATTTTACTTTTGTTTCCTTAAGCCATGGTATGCCAGCTTCCAACAGTCTGGGAATTCAATTGTTCTTGATTCTAGATCTGAAACGCTTGAATTTTGACAATAATTTTCAGTGAAATAAAAAGATTTTTCTGGGACACATGGAGAATCTCTTGTGGTTTGTTAATTGGACTAAGAGTTTAAAGATCCAAGCTTGTCACTTCTGTCTTTCACGGTCTCTAATGTAGTAATAAAACATTCCAGCACATTTATATCAAGGGAAGACATTCGGTTCCACAAGTGTCTTTAGACATTTTATCACAATCAACCATAGGTGACAATTTAATTAATCACAATATCCAGCATTCCAGGGATTACTGTTTTTGTTTTAAGTTGGCAAGAACTCAGTATATTGTTTATGGCCAGGGATACAACTAGATGAATTCATTAATCTCATTTTTGAGGTTTGTTTTTCTGGGACTATATTTGGTACTAAGGTACTGTCAGGCCCAGGGTCTGGTCAGGAGTAGATAAATCATAGTAAATATAGCAAAAGAAAGAATTAATTGTATTAAGTTGAATGTAGTGTTGAAGGACCATAAATGGAACATTAAAGTACAATTGAGGGTCTTCCTCAGGCTTGGGGCACAGAGCAAGGGGTGTGAGTTTTAAAGAAATTAAGAAATGCCTTCACAGAGGACAGACTTCCTCTGAGAAGGTGGCCCAACGTGACTGTAACTGATACTCCAGGAGATTTTGGACCAAGCTCCAAACTCTGGGAGGTATTTTTTATCTTCTCTTTTTGCATCTTAGATCATATGTTAATTCCATGAAATTTTGAGTCAGACTTCTATGAATAGATCATCTTTTAATAAATGCTATCACTTTTGAAGGAACAAAACCCAGAATTGTTAGAGGCAGGTAGAAAATTCTACTGCCTGTGGAAGGACTGTTGTAGCAAGGCTAGGAGAATGCCTGTAAGATGGGCAGACATGCAGGAAGGGGCAGGCAGGCCTCACTTCTTCCATGTTTTAGTTAAAGTGAGTGCCCAGGGCTTATGGAATGTAACGCCCCCTGAGAAGTAAGAACTGTAGCATTCAGAGACATTAGTTCTCCATAGCAGAGCACAGGTGAGTTGATTTGTAAACAAATGTAACATTTTAAAATAACCAATGCAGCTTTTCAATAATATTTAAACTGCTAACATTTAAATAGAATCAATCAGTTTAAGCTTGAGGAAATGTAGAAACATGTATAAGGAATCAACAGGATTAGGATGTGGTAAAGAGAGGATGGCCGTAAATATTAATATACTGCATGTGCATAGAAGATTGAGGTAAATTTGTGTATCCGAATAGTTAATGTTCCATGAATTAATTTAAGAAAAATCCACAGGCTGCTTATGTTTCCTTATGTGTTGATCTCTCCCATTACTTATGCTTTAAATTTAAATAGAGTTTAACCTAATTTTACTTAAAATTACTTATATCTTCAATTTTTTATAAATCACCTTTATGAAGTTCAATTTACTGTAATATTGAAAAATCATCATAAAGGAAGATTCGAAACTCAATACAAACACCAGACAGCCTGGGGGGTGGAGCTTCTTAGAGATCCCCAGGGGGTGGAACTTCTTAGGGATCCCCAGGGGGTGGAGCTTCTTAGGGATCCCCAGGGGGTGGAGCTTCTTAGGAATCCCCAACAGTATCTGCCTTTCCTAGGCTGCTCCTCCAGAACATCAGACCTCAAGTGTAATATGGCATTAACTTTTCATTGTAAGAGTAAAATAAAATCAGTCTGAAATGTGGTTTATGAAAGTATGGTTTGCTTTATAGTGATAGGTCAAAAATAATATTCTGGTATTTATAAAACCTTTTTACATAAATGGTTCCATTCTTTATATAGGAAGAGTTGAAGGGAACTGAATGCAACATTTGAAAGACATATACACATTATTTTTGGAATTTAGTAGGTTTAGAAATGTTTCTGGATGATGATCAAAGCAGGGGCTACTGATAAAAATAATAAACATGAGAACTCTCAGTAGCTCTGGATACCCACGTAAGACCCCCAGAAGTTGAACAGAGTTTAAACTTCCAACTGGAAGAAGGATAAGAGCTCCTGATGGCCCACTCCTAGCTAAGGATCCAATGACTACTGAACGCTGCTGAGGAAGAAGAGCCACTTCCTTTGAAGGGAAGCTAACCACTGGTAGGCTCTCCAGGCTTTGGGAGATGATTCCATGTGTGTTTGTGTGTGTGAGCAGCACTAATTGGACATAGTGAGCTCTAAGAAAAAGGAATGTTTGGGAGTCCTGTCTTTGCTTCCCATGTACCAAGGAAGGGATAGGATTATAGATGTCTGCTACCATATCCAGCTTTATATGGGTTCTGTGCTCAGACCCCTGAGCAGCAAGTGCCACTCACTGAGCCATATCTTCTCCTCTGTGTTCTGTTTTTTAAAGGCATTTTTTAAATGATCAGTTTTCAAGATTACAGAATAATTATTTGCTTTTAAAGTTCAGCATGCTAGCTTAGAGCATGTCTATATGTAATAATCATACCAAGGAAGTGTCATACCTTGCACCTGAAACAGATGTTATTTCTGTATGCTGAGAACATTCAAAATCCTCCCTATTAGGTAGTCAGAAATGTTAAATTTATTATTAACCATAGTTATTCCATTATCTAATAAAATTCTTATTATTGAACATGGTGACCATTTAGAACACTATTTTTTGATTATCATTTTCCTATAAAATATATTCTGATTATGGTTTTTACCTCCATCAACTCCTCCCATATCCTCCCCATTCATCCAAATTCATACCTGTCTCTGTTTTCTCTCAAATAGGAAACAAACAAACATCAAAAAACAAAACAAAACAACAAAAAAGCACAGAAAAAAGCAAAAGAAAAAATAAGATGAAATAAAAACAAACAAATGTGAATAGGACAAAATTTTAAAAATGAATAAAAAAAGAGCTAAATAAAATGCACTAGAAACACACATACATATGCAGAGATACACACTTCCAAACACAGAAATCCCATAAAGACACAAAACCAGAAAACATAATGTATAAGTCAAAGACCAGTAGAGAAAAAGTGCTGAGACAAAGCATTGTGATATAAACAAAACAAAACAAAACAAAACAAAACAGAACAAAACAAACCAAGAACAAGAACACTTACAAAATTGCCATTGAGTCATTTTGTGTCAGACATCTACTGCTGGGCATGAGGCCTGCCCTAATGAGGCTCCGTTGGGGGAAACTAAATTTTCTGTTGTGACTATCCATTATTTGGAAATAGCTTCTGGGTTAGGGATAGCTGCATGTGTCTACTTCTCCTCAGTGCTGGGACCATATCTGTCTTGGATCTGTGCAGGCCCAGCACATGCTGTTGCAGTCTCTATGAGTTCCTATATATTGCATAGATACACCATTTTAATTTATGCTAGTTCGGTTTCCTTGTAAGGACATCTGTGAAGAAGAGGGCTCATAGCTGTCATACCCTTCTCTGCTGAACTCTTGGCTACTGAAGGATTCTGGAGGAGGAACAGCCATTTTTTTTTTTTTTTTTTTTTTTTTTAGATGTTTACCCTCTGGGAAGCCCAACAAATTCTACACAGACCCAAAGAAGTTAAACAGGAAGGAAGGCCCAAGAGAAGATGTTCAAATTTCATTTAGAAGAGGAGAAAATAGTCATAGGAGGCAGATAGAGGGAGGGAACTGAGTGGGAGAGGGGGTGAGGAGGGGAGTGTGAGAGGTTGAAGATCGGGTGAGGAGAGAGACAGGAGCAAGGGCTAGAAGGCCAGGATAATAAATGGAGATCTGTGGCTGGCAGGGTAGAGGGGTGGAGGTTATCTTTAGGACTTGCCAGAGACATGGGTTGGGGGAGGCGCCCAGGAGTCTATGGGGGTGATTTTAGCTGAGACTCATAGTAGTGGGGATATGGAATCTGAAGAAGCCACCTCCTATAGACAATCAGGACCCCTTATGGAGGGATAAGTATACTGACCCACCCACAAAACTTTTATCCCAAAATTTGTCCCATATAAAGAAATGCTGGGATAAAGATGGAGCAGAGACTGAGGGAATGGCCAAGCAATAAGTGGCTCAACCAGACATCCATCCCATGGGCAAGCACTGATTCCTGATTCTATTAATGATATTGTGTTATGTTTGTAGACAGGAGTCTAGCATGGCTATTCTCCGAGAGGCTCTACCCAACACTGACTGAACAGATGCAGATACCTACAGCTAAGCATTGGATGGAGCTTGGGGACTCTCATGGAAGACTTTTCTCAGGGGAAGAACTGAGGGCCTGAAGGGAATAGAAATGCTACAGGAAGACCAACAGAGTCAATTAGCTTTGACCCTTGGGAACTTTCAGATACTGAACTACCAACAAAAGAGCATACACTGGTTAGACCTAGGCCCCCTGCTCATATGTAGCAGATATGCAGTTCGATCTTCATGTGGGTCCTCCAGCAACTGGATTGGATACTGTCCCTAAGGTAGTTGCCTGTGTGTGGAATCCTTTCCTCAATAGGGCTGCCTTCTCTGGCCTCATGTGAGGGAGGGACTAGAAGGGGGTGTCAGTGACCAGGATGTAAAGTGAATGAATAAATAAATGGGAAAAGCAAATAAAAATTATTCTAAATAGTAGAAATATAATAATAATGATGATAACAACAACAACAACAACAACAACAACAATAATAACAATAGTGAAAAAGCATGTGGAAAGATGGCTATTGGAGAAGTGAAAATTAAAACTGTAGTAAGATACCTGGTGACACAGCCATAAAATGACATCTGTATGTAAGACTGATTTTCTAAGAATTGCTGATAGTAGTGGGGGGGCATAAAAATCCCAGGCCTTGTTCGTGGCAATGAGAG
The DNA here is from genome assembly GCA_028551405.1 of Uromys caudimaculatus. NCBI lineage: Eukaryota > Metazoa > Chordata > Mammalia > Rodentia > Muridae > Uromys > Uromys caudimaculatus. Next base: position 8,367,827 of record CM052703.1, read on the forward strand.
ACAGTACACCCACTTTGCAAAGCAATCTCATAGTTTCTCAAAACTTAAACATACTTCTTTAATTTGAGTCAGCTAATCTATATCTACATACCTCTCAAGGTAAGTGATAACTATTTAGAATTTTTATGTATGGGAACAAGTAAGCAGCCAACTCCACTTTATGCTAAAGTTAAAAAAAGTCAGCTTATGAAAAGGGGACTGTCTATATTTTCATCTTGTTGATCGAAGTGTCAGTATTTCGTGGGCTATATTTTTTCTCTTCTTTCCTTTTTTCTCTTTATTTCCCTTTTCCTCCAGAATAAACAGCATCTGATTTGCTTCTGCCTTTGTAGGATTCCTTGAGAAAGGATGAATGAAGAATCACATGAAGGGGCCTCGAATCAAAGTTAGCTGTGTTGTATCCTATTTGAAGTTCAGCTGCTTTACAATTGTTTGGATTCAGAGGCCTTGGTGGGAGCCAGCTTTATGAGCTCCCATGTTGCTCACTGTTTGTCTGCCAAGGTGAAACTTCCAGCTATTGATATGCCAGCCAAATAGGTAAGCCGCACCCTTCAAGGCAAAATCTCCAATGCTGACAAGCTCCTTGTCCATGGCTACCTGTACTCATCGCTGTAAGGAGCTGTGAATTTGATGTTAGTTGCCTATTTGTGCTGAAAACCTTCCATCAACATGGTGCTGACACATTTCTGAACTGGCTTCAGAGATGAGTAGGGCGTATCTGCTCTCCCAAAGATGCTGGGTTCTTTTGAGTTGAGACAGAGTATGTAATGAAGAATAAGGTAATGCTATTTGGTTGTGTAAGAGTTTTCTCCACAAGTGAAACATTCCATCCTGCAGAAGAGGTCTTTAAACAGGACAGTAAACAACTCAAAACAGCTTCAGGAAATCCCTGAAACCTACCAGTATCACTAGGTCCCTCCCCACCACAGTAAGCAACAGAACTGCTGAGAGTTTCTCTCAGACAATCCAAACATCAGAGATCAGCCAGGACTCTGAGTTAAGACCAGCTGCCTGGAAGAAACAGAGACCAGCAAAACTTCCTGGAAAAGGTATAGACCAGCTTCCTCAGGAACCTGGGAAGCACACTCTCCAAACTTTCTTTTTACAGTGCAGTGTGCTCCAGGTTTCCCAGCTTTTGTGGGCTGTCACCCATGCTTGGGTGGGCTTTGTGATTCAGGTGTCTCATCTCTGCTCCTGTAAATAACCTCTCTCCCATACTCCTGTAAACACAAATTCATTTGGTTTACCAAGTTGTACTTTGATGGTATCCTTACTTTGGTCTGACAAAGCTCCCTAACTGGGTTGAGTAGACATGTGCAACAATTCCCAAGGAAAAGTTAGTCACAGAGAAGCATTGTAAATTATAATTGGGCACAGTAACTGAGAGAAAGGAAGAGATAGGGAAAGCCAAGTCAGTAAGATTGAATACAAGTGGTGTGAGTCTTGAAATATGAATAAGGTGAGCTAGATAAAGGAGCATCAAGTGACATGTGTGTCTATTATGTGTCTTTGGGTCCTTGATATCTGTAGCAAAGCCACGTTTCATATCTCATCCTTGCTATGAGATTAACATGATGATTTTTATTTTCATTTTAATGGGTAAGAAAATGGAACCTCAGAGAGGTTTAGAGCTGATACATAAGGTATTCAAGAGACAAAAATCACCAGGAAGTGAAGTGTGAGCTCTTTTGATTTTGAGAACATACCAGTGTAGTATGTATGTGTTGTTTTTTTTATCTATATACTGCCGGTCTATCTATCTATCTATCTATCTATCTATCTATCTATCTATCTATCTATCTATCTATCTACCTATCTGCTCTCTCTCTATCAGTTGTCTCTCTCAGCTCTCTCTCTCTCAGCTATCTATCATCTATCTACCTATCTATTAGCTCTATCTATCTATCTATCTATCTATCTATCTATCTATCTATCTATCTATCTATCTATCTATGTATTTATCTATCAGCTATCTATGATCTATCTATGATCTATCTATCTATCTATCTATCTATCTATCTATCTATCTATCTATCTATCTATCTATGTATGTATTTATCTATCAGCTATCTATGATCTATCTATCTATCTATCTATCTATCTATGATCTATCTATCTATCTATCTATGTATTTATCTATCAGCTATCTATGATCTATCTATCTATCTATCTATCTATCTATCTATCTATCTATCTATGATCTATCTATCTATCTATCTATCTATCTATGTATTTATCTATCAGCTATCTATGATCTATCTATCTATCTATCTATCTATCTATCTATCTATCTATTTATCTATCTATCTATGATCTATCTATCTATCTATCTATCATCTATGATCTATCTATCTTTCTATCTTCTATCTACCTACCTATCTCTAGATTTGTTTAAGTAAATGGAGGTCAAACACGACCTCCATTTACTAAGGCTCATTAAGAATCTCTTTGCTAAAATCTGAAAAACTTATCACTTATCAAGAACATTACTCACGCAGAGCTACAGTGCCGCCATCTCTTCTCAAAACTTGCCTGCTTGTTTTTTAGCCTAGTTGGTGAGAATCTTAAAGGAAGGCAGAACGTACATGGTTCCTGACGTCCTGAGGCTTACTCACAGTCATGGAATGAAGGCAGAATGAACGAACTACTTATCCATGGTAGTGAATGCATATTCATAACTTTTACATACATTGCAAAGGGGAAGTTCATGGTATTATAAGAGCTTGTAAAATGGGGTTTTCCTCAGACTAGAGAGTTCACAAAAGCTCATTGTCAATTCAAGAGACAGGAGGAGCTTCAACAGAGCTAGCTTGGTAGCCATCTGTGTCTTAAGATAAGACTGTCTCTTCTTTGTAGCTGCTGCTATGAAGCACACACAAGGGAAGTGCACTCTGAGGGCTCATCTGCAACCGATTCCAGTGCACCCGCTTAACCTTCTCTTTGGAGTGTGGCATCAGCAGATTTATTATGTCTTTAGGACAGAAAATCTATCAGCCTGTGCATTAGTTTTTGGAGGAAGGCTGTATTTTAACTTTGCCCAGTCTACATTGAGTGATGGGAACCTTAATATCTTCAGCATATTTTCTCAAAGCAAGGACCTAGGAACATTCATGTGACATGAGATGATTCTTGGGCTCCCTTGCTTTCAAGGCTGTTTGTTCTTTTACACTTCAGTTCCTTCAAGTGATAGGCAGAAAATGAGGGCCATGCTAATTCCCAGGCTGATGATGTGTTGAAGGTAAAACTATAGAAAGGAAGTGAAGTTTTTTGTTACAGTTTTTGTTTTTGGTTCAGAAACTTTCCCTTTCTATAGGTCTGGATTTTAGACATATGTAGAAAAATCAGGAAGGCAGATTTTCTGGAACTTCTTTTCCCATTATGTTTTCTATTATTATATGTTATGGTTCAGTTTGTGTGTCTTTGAATTCATATGCTGAAGTTCTAATTCCAAGAATCACAGAATATGACTGTATTTGGAGACTTGAGTCTTTAAAGAGATAAAGTTAAAATTATACCATAAGGTGGTATTACTTTAGCATATTTAGCATTTTTCTCTAATATATATGTATATGCATATGTATATGCATATATATATATATATATACATATACATATATATATATATCATATTGGCATTCGCATTTGGGGCAAACAACATGGTTTAGTGAGTAAAGCCACTTGCTGCCAAGTTTGACAGCTGGGTACAATCCTTGGGACCCACACAGTTGAAGAACAGAGCTGACTCCTGCAAACTTTCTATGGTCTCCTTATTCATGTTTCTGTACATGCACCCATGCTATGAAAATAAACTAATGGAAAATCGTAGCAAAGTCAGCACACAAACTGATATTTTTATTATGACATTTTTGTAGATAATCATAGGACCATAAAAGGCAGCCTGGTTCCTGGTTGAGCTAAGGCTAGAAACCCCAGTGACCCTAAAGGGATGGAATGTGTTTCACCCTGCTCCTTGACACCAGTCTCCTGGCACAAGGCTGCAGCCCTCCATATATCTGTGTCCTTCAGTCACATAAAGGCAATGTCCCAAGCCCCTCCAAAGGTAGAGGATGTGACCTGTAGTCACATAGCCTCATGACAGATCTCCATTTTAGTGAGGTACCTAAATGCCTGGAGGGCTTAGCCAATAAACTCTCCCTCCTAGACACTTCTTCCTGACAAGAGTATTTAACCTCAGGCCCGCCCTGAGAAGTAGGGTATGTTTTTGTTTGTTTGTTTGTTTTTTGTTTTGGTTTTTCGAGACAGGGTTTCTCTGTGTAGCCCTGGCTGTCCTGGAACTCACTCTGTAGACCAGGCCTGCCTCTGCCTCCCAAGTACTGGGATTAAAGGCGTGTGCCACCACTGCCTGGCTATGGGGTATGGTTTTACTCATCTACTTTCTGCCATGATAATAAATGTCTTAAAACCATGGACTGTCTCTTTTCATCAGAATGCATGAGCCATGGAAAAGGCCTTTGCTTAAAGAGCCACTATCTAATCTCCTGTAGAAGGCCTCTTTGCACTCCCAGCCACTGCTACCACCAAGCCCAAGCCAAGCCCAAGCCAGCAGTCAAGCCAAGAATTCCTCAGTGGGACTGGCCAGAGCGCTCTCCTGTTTTCCCCCTCTGTCCCTGGCTAGATCCAGCCCTCAGGCTCCCACTTTGTTCTCAGCTCTTCTGAAGCATCCTTGCAGGCCCAGGGATCCTGAACCAGCTCCAGCTGTCCCGAGCCTCAGACTGTGATCCTCTGCCCCCATCCATGACCTGCAGCTTCCCCATAGCCCGAAACTTGCCTGGCAAAAGCATGGGGTAAGTGCAGTCATACTTCCTGTGTCCTGCTTCCCTGAGTGGCCGAGCCCTGTGCTAGAGTGGATGCAGGACCCCATTAACCCTACAGATAATGTTAGTGATTCATTCACCTGATTATCCTCTTCTATCGCTCCGTGCTGTCCCTGTTGTCTGTCTGTCTCCCAGAGCCCCTTGTGCTTTCATATCATGTAGACTCTATTCTTCTCTCTTCTGTTTTTCTATCCACTGTTAGCCATCTCTTTCCTCCTCTCATGATTCGCTGTTTAATTTTATAGGCTTCACTCACACAGTCTACACATTTGATATGCATATCAATTTACATATACACACATACATATATAAAATCTAGGATCCACATATGAGAGAAAACATTTGTCTTTCTGAGTCTGGATTACTTCCCTTTACATAATAATTTCCATTTCTATTATTTCCCTGAAAATGTCATTATTTTATATTTCTTTATGGTTGAATAAAATTTCATTCTGCATATCTGCCACACTTTCTCTGTCTCTCAAATACCAAGTTGTCTTAAATGAAAACCGAGTTCATTTAATGTAGTCAATCCTAAAAGCATTTACATACAAACAAATAAGCAGACACATGTGTGTGTGAAAAATAATTAAAGAACTAATTAAAATTAATTAAATAATTAGAGAACAGAGGCCACTGACCTGAGAGTGGAAGGGTGGGGGAGGGGTTTAAGCGTTTGAGGAAGGGGAGCTGGAAGGAGCTGGAAGGAGCTGGAAGGACAGGAACAATGGAAAGTGATGCAGTTCTATTTCATTTAAAAATATACTTTAAAAAATCAAACAAAGAAAAATCCCAAGCTCTAAGTCATTACTGAGTTTTCAGGAATGTTAAGGCAGAGTATGTTCAGGGTGACCTCATGCTGTGAGCACTGGGCGCACTGTAGTTCCAGGTAGCTCAGTAGGTTCTCTACCTCTAGGAAAGTCCCATAAATACAGGAGTACAATTTTGTTCATAGGTCTTTCTGTGTGAAGCTGAGGTACTTTCCAGAGAGTGTTCTCCCACTGAATCCTGTGGGGCAGCTTTCCAGAGCCCCTGCTGCATCTGGATGACTCTGGTAATCTGTGGAATCCAGCAAAACCTATCAAGGGTCTTCCTGTGGTCAAGGACTGTCCCACATGTACAAGAATGTGTTGTTGAGGTCTTTAAGGGGGATTGTTTTTCTTTGTTTTGATCACTCTCTGGAACAAAAGAGGATATTAATCATAAAAAATTGATAGCCTTCATGCAGGGTTCCAGCTAGGCAGGTTAAAATGAAGGAATGAGGTGCTCTCTGCGCTCACTCCTGAGTTCCCCCCCCCCTTTTTTTTTTAAAGCATCAATTTTATGTGGAAACATGTATGTCTGACATTCCATCTTTATTTATTTATTTAAATGTAATTTTCTGAGAATATGATTTTATTAATGTTAAACGAGCATTCAAAACTTTCCCTTTGGTTTTCCAAGTCTGATTTTAGGTTAATGAAGAGGCCTGAGAAAGCATAGATTGCTTCTCCTTTTCACAAGCCATCTCTGCAGTTCAACTCTGCTTTATTTATTTAGAGCCACAATGGTGATGCTGGTGATGCTTGTCTTGGAGATAGAGGATGTGAGCATTTTGGATGGTCCAGGAACCACTGATCTTGTTTGGCTGCATTAGCACCTGTGAATCCAGGGCAGAGCTGATTTTCTGGCTTTTCACAGTTGCACAGGACTCCACACTATGGAGGGCACTGCCTCAGGGGGTTTAATATTTTGCAATTGCTGTTCATGAAATTTTAAATAAACTTACCTTCAACTACATGTTTTATAAATGAATATGGTGAGACAATGAAACACGCATGTAGTGACCATATAATCCTTAGCATCTCACAAATATAAAAAAGAAGGGAAAATTATAAGCTAACTGGCTTTAAAGGCAAGTGCTATAGGAGATGAACTCTGGGTAGGGGGATGGTAGTGGTCTTACTGAACCCTTGAAGTCTGAGAAGACACTAACCAGGGATGCATGCATGGTTTTCTCTTTGGTTGAGCGCTTACTCATTTGCGGACTGATTGCCTGTATTAGAACATTCTCATAAAGGTTTCAGAGACAAGGAGCAACTGGAGCAAACTTCAAGCATCCACAAATGAAAGCCAACTGTGAACACTTCCATATACTTTGAATTTCCAGGGATATGCTGGCATCTGCCCTTATCAAAAAGAGTCGTAAAACTCAGTTATGGGAAACGATGTCTTGGAACATTTTCAGAGGAGGAAACTTGAGAGTTTTTCAAAATATTAAGTTGCCATTGATGCTATCTAAGCTTGTTGAGACTGAAATCATGCATGAAGATGGATCTTTCCTGTGGGCAGGATTTATAGAATATATGAATGTGCTTTACCAGGAAGGTCAGAGAGCTCCTGATCCCAGTACCAGACCTTTAGGTTCAAGGTCATAGAGCTTAATAAAGGCAGAGCTTGGGCAGAACTCAGGCCTCCAGGTTTACAGTTGATTATCTGACATATTTGACAAATTCTGATTACCAGCTCACTCTGCAGATACAACAGAGAACATGAGTTATGGGGATCCACTCCGCAGAGATGGAAGTGTGAGCCATGTCCACAGACAGCAGGTGAAGTTATAGATGGGGTAAGAACTTTCCAAGCCTTGTGCATGTTGTCACAGTCACTATGAGTTCACATTTGCAACTTCTCTTCTTTTGCCAGGAAAGTCTCTTATGGGAAAGAGTGAATTACCTTTGGTTTAGTTGCTGGCCAAGGGAGTCTTGTGGAGATCCCCAAACCACATAAGCTGATGTTAGGACAGAGACTGCTCTCTGCAAATGGACATCACCACTGCTAAGGATAACATCCACACAACTCATTGAAAGTGGACAGGTCAAATCTGTTCCTGCCTGGAGCCTTCCCTCTGGTGTTCTAGTCTCCTTGGCACAGGAAGGTAGGTACTCTGAAGGCTATGGAAAGAGAAAACTGGACACCATCACAGCCACAGAACCTTTGACCTATATTCTGCCCTGCCTATAAGATGTGCTGGGGCAGTGGTGCCTCAGCACTTGTGGGAGTGGCCTACCAATATCTGATTTAACTTAAGGCCCACCCCTCAAAAATGGCCCCATCCGTCACACTGCTTGGATGCCCAGGAACTAGAGACTCAATAGCCCAGAAATCTAGGGTGGAACCAAACAGAACTGGTCTTAAGAAAAGATCGATGAAATAATTCCTAATGATATTCTGCTGTACTCTTAGATCAGTGCCTTCTCCATGCATTAGCAGAGAGGCTTCTTCCAGCCCCAGATGAGAGCAAATGCAGAGACCCATAGCTAGACGTTATATGGAGAGAGTCTAAATTGAACTGTCCACCATGTCCTTCCCTTTCAGAGCTCAGGGAATCCAGAGGAAGAGAAGGAGGAAAGATTGTATAAGTCAGAGGGAATGGAGAACATGGCCTGAGTCAACCAAACAGGGTGCAGACTGGCTCACAGAGAATGAAGCAGCAAGCACAGGACCGCATGAGTCTGCACTAGGTCCACTGCATATATCTTATGGCTGTTAGCTTGTTTTGTGAGACTCCTAACAGTGGGAATGGTTGTGTCTCTTTTTGCTTGCTCTTGGGACTCTTTTACTCTTGTTATTTTGCCTTGTCCAAAGACAGTATTTTGTTTTGTTGCGTTTGGCTATTGGAGGCCTGCTTTTTTCTAAAAGGAGCCATAGGGAGAGTATATCTGGTCAGATGACAGGGGGTGGGGGGAGACTTGGAGGAGGGAAAGAAAATTGTGGTGAGGATGTGCTGTATGAGAGAAAAAATATATTTTCAACAGTAACAACAACAACAAGGTTGAGACAAGAGGATCATAAGGCAAAGGCCTGTCTTAGCGAAACCGTCTTTTAAAAAGTAAAATGAAGGGAAAGGAAACTTATTCAGTGTGGATGGTGGAACCAAAGTGTGGACATCTCAGAAATACATCGTCTTAGTATAACAGTCATTCCAATAATTCCATGAGTCAAGTTAGGGGATGATACATGTTCACTTGCTTTAGTGACATGGAGATCACAGATGGAGAGTTTGAATGGACTTAATAGGCATGGTTATGTAGGCATTCTCAGAAAAGTCATGAAGAAGCATGTATTTTTTTCTTATTATTCTCTCATAAAATACACCCCATAACAGCTTCTTCTCCCTCCCTGCCTCCTAATTCTCCTCCCCCATCTCCCCTCCCCAACGTCTACTGCTCCTCAGTTTCCCTTTAGAAAAGAACAGGCTTCCTAGTACTCAACAGAACACAGCATAACAAGATGCTATAAGACAAGGCACAAACCCTCATAGGGCTAGATGAGATAAAACTTGCTCTTGAACTGAAGGGTGGGGGAGAGAAGGAGAGGGATAGTGAGAATTTCACACTGTAACAAACATCTTCATTTTAAACTCTGAGATTTGAAGCTTCTTATTTATTCCTTGATTCACAGAAACTCATAGATTAGGCTTCAGATTTTAATAGAGACATCTTGGGGCTCAACTCTGAGCACCGTTTTAATGCTGGTGATATCCCACATAAGCAAATCATGTTCTGATATAAGCCCCTGATACCCTTGTGTGTCAACAGATTGCTGTCGAAGCGGTTTCAAGGATGAAAAGAAAACCCTTCACTCCTGCGTGGTTTTGTAAACAGAAGCACATCTTTGGAGAACAGTTTAATAAGAACAAATTATGCTTCTGTTCATGCAATTTCATTCAGAAGTAATAGATTCTCTCCTTTCTATGGCAAACGCTGAGCATATTCTTATTTTCCTAGTAGCTTCTTCTATTAACTGACACTGGTTGTTTGCTTTGCATTAACTCATTTGTTCTGGCAGGAGGATAAACATGGAATACCTAATATATATATATATATAATAATATATATAATAATATATATATATATATATAAAATTTATTTACGATTTCTCCAAATCTTTGTTCTCTAAGTCCCCTTTTATATTTATTGAATAGCTCTATGCTGGTGAAATGTTGTAATCGGTTTTCATTTTCTCGAAACAGTTCTTCAGCACCTAATGAATGAGGCCGGAGGTGCTGTGGAGTGCAATCAGGCTGATGCTGAGGGTACCAATGGGTCCCTGATTAGGTCAAGAAAACCCTCTCCAAAGTACGCTGAGGAGGAAATAAAAACAAGGAGTGTGCATCGGACAGTATTGATGGATACTGGAGAAATCATTGAAGTGTACTGATATAAATACTGAAGGCCGTTGTCATGGTAATAGATAATTGATGGATTTAAACTCCTTATTTATGATTAGTTACATGATTATAATGTCATATACAATAGTGTTTTTATAAGTCTTTTCTCATTCAATCACTGCATTAACTCTGTGAATTAAGCAAATTAACCTTCCCAACTTCAGTTTACGAATATATAACATGAAAATAATGATGACTAAATTTATAAGGTTTATTTAGAGTAGAAAAAAATTGAAAACTAGATTCTGATTTCCATTTTATACAGAATAGCAGGAACCTTCCTTGTTCTCTGATTTTAAATGATGTCAGATATTAGGCATAACAAGTAAAACAGTTTTAAGAGATGATTAGTGGGGAAAGGATTTCCTTTTCCACAAATCTCGTCAGAGGCTTATATATATCTACATGTGAAAAAGTCAACCTATTCCACCTAATGCTTAGAAAAATTAATTAAAAATTGTTTATAAAAGCAAGTTAAAAAGCCGCAAAATTATAAAATATCTAAAATATAAGGGGAAATCTTGTGACTTGGACAGACTCAAACATTTTTTTTTTACATTCAGTATTAAAAATATTCATATTTTTGTTGTTAGCCTTTAACTGGTGATGATACCTGTTTCTCTTGTTAAAGGACTCCCTGTCTGCTTGGGAAAAATGAAAACACAAATTCTAATTACTTGATTTTTTATATTTGAGATTGTAAAAATGAAGCAAAATTTAGTGGGTCTAGGACAAATAAATGACATAAACACATAATTACACATATACAAACACACACATACATACAGAAACACAAATTACACATATACAAACATGGATATAACACACACACAGAAAATAAACATACACAGTTATTCATACATGCAGACACACTTGCACTCTCACACACTCATTCAAACAGACATTCATATACACATACTCATTAGTATACACACATTCATTCCTGTATGCACACACTCATTCGTACATGCACACTCATTAATATACTCACATACCCTCACACACGCTCACATACAGCTATTCATGTACACACAATCATTTGTACACATACATTCATTCATGTACCCACACACATATTCAAACCTCTATCTAAACATAAAGAAGCAGAAAAGCAGATAAACAATATTCTTTTAGAATGTCACATCAGTGAACCAAACTTGTGAGAGAATGGTGCTCACATTGATTTGTTGAAACATTTTTATAGGCTCAATTTTAAACTAAAAACAAAAATGATTACTTACACAAGAGAGTTAAACATGTTAAGTCATTTCCTAATTGCCTATAAAATATTTTTTATTATTTGAATATTATTTCTTGTAGGGTTATTAAGGTTTTATTTTCTAATCAATAACACAGGTGATTAGAATTTTTAAAAATCTTCTCATATACTATATCCTGAATGTAGTTTTCCTTTCATCTACTCCTCCCTGTCCCTCCATGACACCTCCCATCTCCTGGACATACAATCCTCCTCTGTTTCCATTCACAAAAGAGCAGGTCTCCCAGGAATATCAACAAAACCCAGCATAATAAGTAAGAGTAGGCATATACCCTCATATCAAAGCAGAACTAAGCAACACAGAAGGATGAAAAGGGTCTCAAGAGCAGGCAAAAGAGTTAGAGACAATCCTTGCTTCTACTCTTAAGAATTCCACAAGAACACCATGCTACACAACTCTAACATATGTACAGAGGACCTAGCTCACACCCATGCAGGTTCTGTGTCTATGTGAGCCTCTAAAAGCCCTGATTAGTTTATTCTTTGGACCATGTTCTCCTGGTGTCCTCAATTGCTCTAGCTTCTACAATCCTTCCTATCCATCTTGCTTGTGGTTCCTGGAGCTATGCCTAATGTTTGGCTTAAATATGCAAAATTTGAATTGAGATAACTATTTTGAATGAACTAAAAAGAAACTTAATAATGAATTGAGCAATAAAGTAATGTTTAACTTTTTTGATTTGTTATATTTTACTGTTTTTATTACTTAAAATAATTTTTAAATTTAAGTATAATCTGATTATATTCTTTCCCTCCCCCAAGTCCTTCCAGATCCTCTCCTCTGTTCTACCCTCTCAACCTAAATTTTTTTTCTCACAACAGCAAACAAAACCCAACATAAAAAGCACAATAACATAAAATTAATAAAATTGCTAAGGTGAAAAAAGATATTTAATAAATTATTTAAATTAAAATTGTAAAATATTAGTAATCTTAAAAACATTATTGATTATTTATAAGTATCAGATCTTTATTGTTGAAATGAACTGGTACCACAAAATAATTTTTGATTTACAAATGCCACATTACCAATTTTGCAAGATAGTTTTATACACAAAGAAAGTGACTAATATTGGAAAAATGCTATTCTGTATTTTTTTTTTTTTTGATTTTTTGAGACAGGGTTTTGCTGTGTAGCCCTGTCTGTCCTGGAACACACTCTGTAGACCAGGCTGGCCTTGAACTCAGAAATCCGTCTGTCTCTACCTCCCAAGTACTGGGATTAAAGGCGTGCACCACCACTGCCTAGCTGCTATTCTGTAATTTAACATCCCCAAATCATCATCAACAACACATATTTAGATTTGTCAGTGTTAAGCTATAGAAGTGAGTTTAAATAGATTTTTACTGTTACAACTATGCTTTTTACCTCCCTAAATTGTATAATTTGGCAAAATACTGAACTTTATTTATTTTTTTAAAGACATGATAATAGATCTTATACTTATATCTTTCATCAGACTAAACTCTTCATGGACAGAAATCATGTCTCCTTGTCTCTCCTTTTTTGTGCAGGATTCTTGTGATAATTTGGAAAGCATGTTAAGAATATAAAGGATACTTTTTAATGTATTTATTCTTTCTTATGGTTGTAGTTACTTCTGATTTATGTAGGTACTGAATGGAGACTCCTTGAGGAGATGAGAAAAAAACCTTAATTTTGATTTTCCTGGCCTCCTACCCTGAGTGAGTTAATCGTATTTTCCTATCCAGGGAGAAAAAAAAGTCCTACAGTTAATTTCCTGATGTATTTGTTATTTAGCATTTTCAGAGAAAAGCTAAGGAATATTGTGGCTTCTCAAATGATTTCTGTCCTGAAAATGTATTTATATTTGTGAACACTCTGAAGTATAAAGTGCAATTAGTCTTTTGGAATGTTGCTAAATTTATAAGCAATTTGCTCATAATTCTTCTGTAATTTGTCAGCTGGGCTCAAGTAGAAAATGTTATAATGGCATATTTATTTGTGTTGCAGTATTTACATATATTCATTTGTTTGTACACAGAAGAAATGTAAAAATGCTTAAAGACTTATAAATAAAGCATTAATTGCACTGATTCAAAAATTTCAAATAATAAAAACACTCCTGATTTTTTAATGATATTAATAAAAGAATAAATAAAAGGAAAAATAAGTTGGAGGAAAGTGTATAATATTCACACATGTGATATCAAACTTTTATCCGGAACATGTATTGAACTCTCTAAAACTAATACGGACAAAAGAACCCAATAAAAATCAGGTACAATAATTCAAAAGGTATTTTCTTAAGATGGATAGTTAAAATAAATATGTATAAATTATTAACATAGTTGTTCAATAAGAGCGCCTATGCATCTATTAGAATGGATAGAATTAAAAGGACTGACCTGATCAATTATAGTTATGGATTTGAGGTGACTGGGATGCTCCCACAGTTTTATTGAAATAATGTATCAATATATTTTTATTCACCCATAGTAATAGTTATCTCTGAGGTTAACTGCTGAGTAAGCTCACCTTTTCTAGCTCTTTCTGAACTCTGGCTGGCTTAATTCTGCTCTTGTGGCTCAAACTCCTCTACAAGCTAACTGATAATCTGGCTTCTCTCAGCTTCTCCCTAAAGTGCTTGACTTGGCTTCAAACTAACTCTGGCAATTTGCTTTAATCTTCTGGCTTCTTTTTATTCTCTGTCTTCTATGGCCTCTGCTGCATGAACTGAATGGAACTGAACTTAACTCCATTGCATTGCCTCCTGTGCTGCCTGACTAAACTGAATTCAACTCCACTGTCTTATCAGAACTGACTGACCTAATTACTCTCTTTCTTCCTGCACTGCTAATTCCAGTCTTTTCTGTGAGTATGGTGTATCCTATCTCCGACTCATTCTGTCAAATCTTTCTCTGATTTATCACCTTGTCTCAATTAGATATCACTTTCAAACATGGATGCTTCCTTCTACAAACTAACCTTACCTACATTGTTTGAGATTAAAGGTGTATACTAAGATGTTGTCAGGTAAGCTTCTCTTCCCCCACCCATCTTTCCTGCTTGCTGACTCCTCTGGAGCAAGCCCAGGTGCCTGCTATCCCAGGAGGACCTCCATTCTCACACCACTTCTCCCAATTCATCAGACCTGCTGAGCCTCAACAATACAGGTAAGCTTCCCTTTCCTCACCCTTTCCTGCTCTCTGAGTACTCTCTGCATGACAAGCTGCCCTGAGTAGCCTGCTATCCTAGGCTGACCTCTATTCTCCTACCATCTCTCCAACCACCCTCATCAGACCTGAGACTCCTAAACCATACAGACCTGAACCTCTGGAACCATATAGACCCGCAGGTTCAGAACCATAGAGCACAAGGATACTCATCAGAGGCTTGCCACACTAGGACCATCAAGGTTCACCCCCTTCTAATACCTACTACAACAAGAAGACCCAGGGACCAAAACCATCCACACAGCTAAAGGCCCTGGAAGAATACAATCAACAAAAGCCAGGGCACGGTGAAACCTCCAAAGCACAGCTACCCCGATACAGCAAGCCCTAGGTAACTTAACATAACTGAAACACAAGAAAATGACCTTAAATCCAATCTTATAAAGATGCCAGAGGCCTTTAAAGAGGAAATGAATACATCCCTTAAAGAAATACAGGAGAATAAAATCAAACAGATAGAGGTCTTTATAGAGGAAACAAATAAATCTCTTAGAGACATACAGGAAAATACAATTAAACAGGTGAAGGAAATAAATAAAACTGTGCAAGAACTAAAAGTGGAAATAGAAGCAATAAAGAAAACACAAGCTGAGGAAATCCTGGAGATGGAAAATCTAGGGAAGAGAAAAGGAACAAGAGATGCAAGTATCACTAACATAATACAGGAGATGAAAGAGAGAAGAAACTGATATGTCAGTAAAAGGAAATGTCAAATCTAAAAAATTCCTGACACAAAACATTCAGGAAATCTGGGATACCATGAAAAGACCTAACCACGAATAATGGGAATAGAAGAGTCTCAGCTTCAAGGCCAAGAAAATATTCTCAACAAAATCATAGAAGCAAAATTTCCCAATCTAAAGAAAGAGATGCCTATAAACACACAAAAAGCTTATAGAACACCAATTAGATTGGAATAGAAAAGAAAATGCTCCCACCACATAAAAATCAAAACACAAAATCTACAGACCAAAGAAAGAATATTAAAAGCAGCAAGAGGGACAGGCAAGGTAACATACAAAGGCAGACCTATCAGAATTACACCTGACTGCTTAACTTCTCAACAGAGACTCTGAAAGCTAGAAGGACATGGACAGATATACTGCAACCTATAAAAAAATCACAGGTGCCAATCCAGACTACTATATACACCTGAAAAATAAAAGCAGTCATTATTGGCCCCCCAATCAAAACAAAAAAAGCCTAGGGTCTGCTGGGCAGAATTTTACCAGACCTTCAAGGAAGAGCTAATACCAATATTCCTCAAACTATTTCACAAAATAGAAACAGAAGGAACACTGACAAATTCATTCTATAAGGTCACAGTCACCTTGATACCTAAAACACACAAAGATTCAACAAAGAAAGAGAACACCAGACTGATTGCCCTTATGAACACTGATGCAAAAATACTTAATAAAATACTTGCAAACTGAATCCAGGACCACATCAAAGACATCATGCATCAATATCATGTAGGCTTCATCCCTGGGATGCAGGGATGGTTCAACATATGAAAATCCATCAATGTAATATAGCATGGAAACAAACTGAAAGAAAAAAATCACATGATTATCTCAGAAGCTGAAAAAAACCTTTGATAAAATCCAGCATATCTTCATGTTAAAGGTATTAGAAAAGTCAGGGATACAAGGCACATACCTAAACATAATCAAAGCAATATACAGCAAGCCAATAGCCAACATCAAACTAAATGGAGAGAAATTTAAAGCAATTCCAGTAAAATCAGGGACAAGTCAAGGCTGTGCACCCTCTCCCTATCAATTCAATACATTACTTGAAGTTCTAGCTAGAGCAATAAGACAACTAAAGGAGAGCAAGGGGACAGAAATTGGAAAAGAAGAAGTCAAAGTATCACTATTTATGGATGATATGATAGTATATATAAGTAACCCCAAAAATTCTACCAGAGAACTCCTACAGCTGATAAACACTTTCAGTGAAGTTGCTGGAAACAATTAAGGAAGCAATGCCCTTTATAATAGCCATAAGTAATATAACATATCTTGGCGGAACTCTAATCGAGCAATTGAAAGGTCTGTATGACAAGAACTTCAAGTTCCTAAAGAAAGAAATCTCTGAAAATATCAGAAGATGGAAAGATCTCCCATGTTCTTCATCTTACCAAAAGTAATCTATAGATTTAATGCAATCCCCATCAAAATTCCAACACATTTCTTTATAGATCTTGAAAGAACAATTCTCAACTTCATATGGAAAAAACCCAGGATAGCTAAAATCATTCTGAAAAATAAAAGAACTTCTTGAGGCTTCACTATGCCTGACTTCAAGCCAAAACAATCTTGAATAAAAGAACTTCGGGATGAATCACTATCCATGACCTCAATCTATACTACAGAGCAATAGTGATAAAAAATGCATGGTGCTGGTATAGAAACAGACATGTTGATCAGTGGAATCAAATTGAAGATCTGGAAATAAACCCACAGGCCTATAGATACTTGATTTTTGACAAAGAAGCTAAAACCACAGGATGCAAAAAGAAAGCATCTTCAACAAATAGTGCTTGTCTAACTGGATGTCTTCATGTCAAATGAAAACAGATCCATATTTATCACCCTACCCAAAACTGAAGTCCAAGTAGATCAAGGACCTCAACATAAATCATGATATACTAATACCCTTGAACACATTGGTATAGAAGACAATTTCCTGAACAGAACACCAATGGTCGAGCTCTAAAATCAACAATTGATAAATGGGACCTCATGAAATTTCAAGGCTTCTAGTAGGCAAAGGACACTGTCAATAGGACAAATTAGCAGCCCACAGACTGGGAAAGGATCTTCACCAACCCTCCATGTGACAGAGGGCTAATATCCATAATTTACAAATAACTCAAGAAGTTAGACACCAACAACCCAAATTACCCAATTAAAAAATGGGGTATATAACTAAACAGAATTCTTAACAGAGGAATCCCGAATGGCTGAGAAGCACTTAAAGAAATGTTCAGCATCCTTAGTCATCAGAGAAATGCAAATCAAAACAACTCTGAGATTCCATATTATACCAATTAGAATGGCTAAGATCAAAAGCTTAAGAAATGGTGCATGCTGGCTAGGATGTGGAGCAAGGGAAACAGTCCTCCATTGCAAGTGGGAGTACAAACCTTTACAATCACTGTGGAAATCTGTTTGTCAGGTTTTCAGAAAGTTGGGAATAGTTCTACCTCAAGACCCAGCTATCCTACCCCTGAGCATATACCCAAAAGATGCTCCAACATTCCACAAAGACACTTGCTCAACTAATAGTCATAGCAGCTTTATTTGTAATAGCCAGAAACTGGAAATAACCTTGATGTCTCTCAATTGAAGAATGATTAAGAAAATGTGGTACATCTACACAATGGAATAGTACTCAGCTATTAAAAACAAAGATACCATGAGTGGCAAATGAAAGGAAAATGGATGGAGCTTGAGAATATCATCTTAAGTGAGGTAACCCAGTCCCAAAAGGACATGCATGGTTAAGTACTCACTTATAAGGGAATATTAGCCCTAAAATACAAGTACCATGTTACATGCCACAGACCCAAAGAAGCTAAACAAGAAAAAAGTCCCAAGTGAGGAAGCTTGGATCTCACTTAGAAGGGGGAATAAAATAGTCATAAGAGGCAGATGGAGAACCAGAAGGAAGAGAGAATGGGAAGGGAGATGGGAAGGGGTTTAAGATCAGGTGTGGGGAAGGACAGGAAAGATGCTAGCCAGCCATTAAAACGAATGGAAATCTGCAACTGATGGGATGTGGGGAGCATCTCCAGGAGGAGACAGAGACTTGGGATAAGACAGGAGCTCAACATCTGTGGGAATGACCTTAGCTGTGACTCATAACATTATGTATATGGAACCTGAATAGTTCACCTCCTGTAGCCAGGCAGGAACCCCAGTGGAGCAATAGAAATACCAACCCACCCACAGAACTTTCAATTTAAAATTTATCCTGTCTACATTAAATGCAGGCAGTGGGGATGGAGCAAAGACTGAGGGAATGGACAAACAATAACTGGCCCAATTTGAACCCATCCCATGGCCAAGCACCAATCTCTCACACTATTAGTGATACTCTGCTATGCTTTCAGACAGGAGTCGAACATGTCTGGCTTCTGAGAGGCAGCAGGTGACTCAGGCAAATGAAGATAACCACAGCTGACCAGCGCAAGGAGCTTGTGGATTCAGTAGAAAAACAGGAGTGTAGTAGTAAATAGTAAAATCCCTGCTGAGGTTTGTACCTCACCTTTGGTTACTGAGTTCCCAGGCGAAAGACATACTCTCAGGCTTTATATTTACAACAAGTCTTAAGCAGCACGAGAGCTGGGCAGCCTTCTACTCTACAGGATCATGCTGTCCTTTGAAAGCCTTCACCCAGCAGCTGACTCAGACAGATACAGACACCCACAATCAAACAGTGGATGGAGCTTGAGGACTCTCATGGAAGAATAGGAGGAAGGATTGTAGTCCCAAAGGGGATAGGAATACCACCAGAAGACCAAGAGAGTCAACTAGCCTGGACTTTTGGGGCTCTTAGTGTATCAAACACCAAGCAGAGAACATACACATGCTGAACCTAGGCCTCCTCACACATACCTAGCAGACGGGCAGCTTGGTCCTTATGTGAGTCCCGAACAATTGGAACAAGAGCTATCTCAAAAGCTGTTGCCTGTAGTGGGATATGTTCTTCTAGCAGTGCTGCCTTGTCTGGCCGCAGTGGGAGGGGAAGTGCCTAGCCTCACAGAAATGTGAAGTGCTAGTGTGGGGGGATATCCATGGGGAGAAGGGGAGGCGGAAAGAGGCTGACCAGAAGGGGGGCAGTGAGTGAACTGTAAAGCTAATAACTAAAATAAAATTAAATGAAAAATCATTGCTTTTAAATTAATTTTCAGTTTCTTAACAGCCATGCAACATTGAGGTAACTATCTTATAGGACAAAATTCAGTGATGTTTAGAGCACTCATCATGTTGTACAATAGAATATTTTCCTCACACCCAAAGACACCTTGTAGACATTTAATAGCCACTCTACATTACTAGTTAATTTTTTAAGCTAAGAAACCATTTTATGTATCAATGTTTCTTTGATAAGTGGAGCTACCCACATTTATTTGTGGGTATAAGGATGAGATATAAAATGTAGTAAGGAATTATGCTGGTCTAGCAAAGTGTCAGTAGTAGGTTAATTTTTATTTTTTTTTATTTTTTGTTTTTTCGAGACAGGGTTTCTCTGTGTAGCCCTGGCTGTCCTGGAACTCACTCTGTAGACCAGGCTGGCCTCGAACTCAGAAATCCACCTGCCTCTGCCTCCCAGGTGCTGAGATTAAAGGCATGCACCACCACTGCCCGGCTTAGTAGGTTGATTTTTAAGGTTCATGACTTCACTAGCTCCAGAAGCTTGCTAGGTCTGTAGTACCAGGCATGATTTCCCTCCGGATGAGCAAAACCAAAGACAGAGACTGTCATGTAAAATCACAACTGGACACAACGTAGATAAATCATTCATAGAACCTTTACAGGTCTGTGCCAGATGGAGTTCCAGTGCTGAGAGAAGAATTAGACACAAGCTCCCCATCCCTAACTCAGGAGAAATATCCAATTGATAACCACTGGCAAATTAATAATTAGTTTTTACCAATGTAGTCTCACTGGGGATACAAATTGCTCTTGAGAGCAGCCCCCGTTACCAACAGTAGATGGCCAACACAAAACAAACTCGATGGCGTTCTTGGAGCTTCTTTGTTGCATAATATATTACCAGGCATCTGTCTGTCTGTCTCTCCCTCTCCTCCCCCGTCCATCTCTGTCTATGTCTATGTCTGTTCATATTTTAATGAGAGACAGAAAAGGTGTGGATCTGGATGACAGGGATGTAGGAAGGCTCTCAGAGGAGGGGAAAACTGTCATCAGAATATATTCTATGAAAAAAGAAACTTCTTAATAAAAGAATATAGAAGGGGGAGGAGAAGGGAGAGAGAGAGAGAGAGAGAGAAAGAGAGAGAGAGAGAGAGAGAGAGAGAGAGAGAGAGAGAGAGAGAGAGAGAGAGAGAGAGATTGTGAGGAGTTCAGCAGACCATCTACCTCACAGCTCTTGCATCTATGGCTCAGGGGACATTGAAGCAGAGGAGGTAGAAGATTAAGAGCTAGAATACCATATTATAATTTGCTGTGAAGCAGCCTTTCCTAGGAATGGCTGCATAAGCAAGACCAGGACAACAGCAGTATCAATGGAAATGTTAACGTGGAAGGAAGAATTGTGTGGGATCCCACCCACTGACAGAGGCTTACAGGCAACTATTGGCTACTGGGAGAAGGAAGATGAGCCTTTAATAGGGATAACACCTCTTGTAGGTTGACCAATAAATGGACTCAATAGTTTGTGTGTGTATATATTTATCTACACACACATGGAAATAAATAGTCAAAGAAAAAGAGGCTATCTTCTTGAGAACGGGCACACTGGGATAGTTTGATAGAATGTAGCTGGGGGGGGGTCTGGAGGGTAGAAAAGGAGAGAGGTAATATAATTCTGTTTCAATTAAAATTACCTTTAAAAAGACAAGAAAAGCCACCCCACTACTTGTAAAATATCAGTCTTCTCTGTCCCTTGGTTCTTTCTTTTCTCTATTTTTTTGAGACAGCATCTCCCATTCATCCCATAGTATCCTAGAACTTGCTATGTAGTATAGAATGATCTTGAACTTCTGACTCTGATGCCTCTAGGATGGTAAGAGTGTAGCACCATACACAGTATATAAATCTTTGTAGTATCAATTTCAAATGAATTTTTTTACTTCCTATGCTGAATTATGGTTCTCTTCTCATTATTTTTCCACATACCTCTCTCCCCAACCATAGCATTGTGCTCTCCACTTTCCAAATATATCACTGTCTGAGAAATTCTTTAATATCTCTCTCTGCTCTCAGACCAGGCTTGCCATGCGGAGTTAGGAATTATTGCTCGTGAATGCAGTCACATAGACAGTTAGTGGTTACGTTAGGATTCAGAACCTGAACGGTGGTGTAGAATTCTCAGGAATTCAGTCAACTGACCCTTGTTGACATGTCTACTTGTATTCAATTCACACCCGATAAACATAAACTTGTGATAAGCAGAAGCTGAAGTTCTCAAATATAGACACTTTGAGGATATGATGTTATTTTCTGCATCAAATTCTCAATGACTAGTATAAATAAGTTCCCAGTCCGGGGAATGATCTAAGTGTAAATGGGCATTAGAGTAATACCCAGACAGCAGGTGTGACAGTGGTACCACTGGCAAACAGAACGGGGGGAATCTGTACTAACTCTGATTCCTTCTCCTGTGCTTTACACTATATCTCCCAGTGCCAAATTATGTGTGAAATGAGAGAGATTTTAAGAGAAGCCACACAAACCTCAAATCACCCATGAGGTTTTGTTTTTAATGCTTATTTTATATTTTAGGGCATGAGAAAGCAAGCCACAGAAAACTGCACAAAGGGGTCAGACTTACACTGTCTAATAGGCAGTTTCTCTGGCAGGGAGGCTATCAGCAAACCATTCAGAATTTTATGGGCCTGAATTGCATCCGAGGTTCCCCAAAAGCCTTTAATAGGATTGACATTGGGTTTCATTGCTATGCAAGTCATTCTCTTATTGTTAATGTATCTTCCACAGAAGCAGCTGCATGGTAGATTTTGCACCTCTTAGAGAGTGGAGGCTACTGCTCCATTTTATATAAAACCAGCTTCTGTGGTGCAGTGAGAGGAAAAAGAAATCTCATTATTTTGATGACATCCCGAGCGACTGCAACCAAGGGACTGGGTTGACTAGGAGAAAATGGCATGCTGTAGTTGGGCAGTGCAGTTATCACAGCCTGTCAACTTACATGTTTACACAAAAAAATCATGTGTTTCAATTTATCCAGTCATTGATTTGGCCATCAAATATCATTTACAAGAAGACATTAACTATTTTGCTAATTCTATCTGAATTTTAAAAAGTCTGCTAAAATAAGTACTTCAACAAATTCATATGATGCCTTACCTACATGCCTTTTTATTCTGGGGATTGTGTCTGATTGCTTCAGTTTTGATGTAGAGTACCCGAGAGAGTTAGAGATTCAACTTCTAAGGCGATATCTTGGATTTGAGAGCCTATGAATTCACATAACGCAAGAGCTGGTTTATAGAGGGACCATGACTTTTTAAAGAGAGAATTTTTTTTCTTGGTATAGCTGTAACTCTACCTTATAACTTTTTATCACATAATAATTTTTTGTTGCTGTAGAGAACGTAGTACCTGGCTGGTATTCATTTGTAATGGAAATGTGTTTTGCTGTGGTGAGGATGATAGAAGTCACCATGCATTCCGGAGTGCCCGAGCTGTCTTACACGCCCTACCTTGCTTGTTGTCATTGATCGCCTTATGAGATGCATAATCTCGTTGTCTTTTTTACAGTTGTGAAATTGATGCATAAGTTCACTAAATTGAATAACTTGGTTAAACTCATAGAGACACTAAGACATATCGCAATTGCACCTGCCACATCTCACCACTTGTCGCTTCTGTCTAAGCTCTGAACACTGACTTTGGGTCCTATGTGAGTGAGTGCTTTCATTTGACTGGCACAGATAAAGAAGCCGAATCTCCTATTATGAATCTTACAGATGGGGTAACTCACCTGCACAGTAACTAAACGAGTTTGCGTGGAACCCTGGTAGCATTGCCTTTTTTCAAGCTAATAATGGAATACAAATATGAGTATATAAGAGAATTCCTGACTTGGTTATTTCTCTGGATTTCAAATTGCTTTTTTCCCTAGTAACCTTGTCTTGGCAAATCATCTCATCTTGTACAGAGGCTTGAACACTTAGAAGAACTTTTTGGGCCACAAATGGGAAGTTTTCTAAATATCAGGATTAAAGTCAGATATAATTGCTTTAAAAAATGAAAGACATTGTCCTTTCCTTAGTTACGTTTACACTGAAAGCAATACCTCCTAGCTTTGAATGGATTTGGTGTGCTGGGTCCAAATTTATGTGTGATTCATCTTTACATTTTTTTTTTTTTTTTGAGAGTTTAAGTCTTTGTTCCAATATGAAGAAATTTTCATGCTAGATCACTTATGTTAATGCTTTATCTTGATCAGCATAGAATTAAAAGCTTTTGTCCAGTGGAGATGTCTAGAGGGAAGATTTGATTGTAGTTTTCAAGTGTACTTATAGTAATAATAATGTACTTGGCTGTAATCCTTTAGCACTTTATGTAAGTATTATAATTAATCCACACTGTAATCAGGATACTGATTATATACATTTTATTACAGCATAGAGAGTGAGGAACAATTGGGAAGTCATAAGGCCAGAAGTGTAATTGTGCAAAGTTATATAGTTAGTAAGTGAAGAAACCCCAGTCTTCGTTCAGCAATTACTTCAGGAACTTTGAAAAATCACAGCAAGGGCCAGTCATGGGATGTGCTAGAAGTGAAAACCTGAAAATGGAAAACTAAGGTGTCCATAGTTACTGGCATATTAAAATAAATGAGAGCTAGTGTGTGTGTGTGAGTGTGTGTGTGTGTATGTGAGTGTGTGTATGTGAGTGTTTATGTGTGTGTGTTTATGTGAGTATGTGTGTGTGTGTGTGTATGTGAGTGTTTACGTGTGTGTGTGTTTATGTGAGTATGTGTGTGTGTGTGTGTATGTGAGTGTTTACGTGTGTGTGTGTTTATGTGAGTATGTGTGTGTGTGTGTGTGTGTGTGTGTATGTATGCTCAAATGTGCAGGTGCGTATGTCAGTTTATGTAAAGAGCAGAAGTGAGTGCATGCATGTGCACAGACACACAGAGACACACAGACACACAGAGACACACAGACACACAGAGACACACAGACACCCACAGACAGAGATACATGCATGGGAAGACTAATCCTGAGAGTGAGATATAGTAAAGACATTTAAAAAATTAACTTTCCCTTTAGACAGCTTTGCATAGGCATGTAACACATACTGATGAGTATAGAAAGCTGACAAGGAGGCTCCATTTATGCTGCTGTGGTGAAGGCAGTACTCATACTGAGGAGAGACTTTACAATAGTGTGGCTGCTAACAGATCACATACACTCTTGTTACTAACTCTGTGTCCATGTTCTGTACATTAGCCCAATAATGTTATTGGTCCTAGGTTTTATAACAGGGCAGGCTGAGAAGTCATGAAGTAAGCCAGTAAGCAGCACCCTCCATGGCTTCTGCATCCGCTCCTGCCTCCAGGGTCCTGCCCTGCTTGAGTTTCTGCCTTGACTTCCTTCAGTGATAAACAGTGATTTGAAACTGTATGCCAAATAAATCCTCTACTCCTGAATTTGCTTTTGGTCATTTTGTTTCATCTCAGCAATGATAACCCTAACTAGGTAAACCTTTTTTCTTTTCCCCCCACATTTTAATTTTATTTTTCAGATCATAATATAATTATAACATTTCTCCCTTCCCTTCCCTTCTTCCAAACTCTCTTATGTTTTCCTTTCAGTTTTGAAATTATAATGACATCATTTTCCTTCCCTTTCCTCTCTTTAAATCCCCTTGGTTTCTTTCTAATTCATGGTCTCAATTTTCATTAATTGTTGTTACACATGTATAGGTATATCATATAATCCTAAATATAACTTACTCAATCAGTACAATGCTATTGTAGTTATGTTTTCAGAGTCGACTATTTGGTATTGGATAAATGATTAGTGTGCTCTTCCCTGGGGAAGGCTATGTTTCACATTTGTTACATTCCTTAGTTGCCTGTAGTTCTTTGTGGAAGACTGAGGCTGCGTAGGCTTTCCACCCATACTTTGGTATGTCTATTGTGGTTTTGCTCAGATCATGTTTAGACAGTTATGTTGGTGGGTGGTTATGGGTGTAGCTTCTAACTCTTCTAGGAGACACTGACTCACGGAAAACTCCCTGATCCTTTGTCTCTTACAGTCTGCTCCATCACCCTCTTCCCTAATGTTCTCTGAGTGTGCAGGTTGTTTTGTACATGTATCCATTCGGGCTAGGATCCACAACTCTGCATGTTGATTGATTGTCGTTTTCTGTAATAGTCTGTATTTTGCAAAGAGAAGTTTCTTTGATGAGGGATAAAGGTCACTCTTATCTGTGGGTATAAGGACAAATCTTTATAGTGAAGTTAGGTATCATGCTAATTTAGAAATTTGGTAACGGTAGGTACTTCTCCAAGATCTGTGACTTCACTAGTTCTTGGTAGTTGTCTAACTTTCCAAGCATAATTTCCTTCTTGTTAAGAGGTTTTAAGTTCAATTAGAGAGTGGCTGGTTACTCCTAGGTATGTGCACCACTCCTGCATCCTTAGGATTATTATGCTATAGTAGCTATTATATAAGGAACTATCCAGGGATGCCTGCAGATGAGGATCTTGCAGCGTGACTAGAAGACCAATAAATTAAGAAATTGTCTGTTCTCAAAATGTTTGAAATTAGATTTTATACTAGAGCAGGGTTGCCTGTTTCTGTTGAGCCCAGGAGCATCAATGGAGATGATCACCCGTTGATAGACATGGAAGCAGAGTGCTATAGAAGAAAAGGCATCTTGATGTAGGGCGCCATCTTCCTCTCTTGGGTGTGCTGTGTATGTATTTCTCCTGGGGAACCTTCTGAAAATACAACGTATCTTATCCTGTAGTGGAAAGCCATGGGATCTCAGGTAGTCATTTATCAGCCGTGAACTTGAATTGGATGAGTTGTCAGAGGGATGAGACTCCTGTCCTCTTAGAGTCCCTGAGAAGTTTTAATGAGAAAATGTAGGCAATAAGGTAGTTTTGATGAATCCCTGTTGTCAAGGACAAAGCTGTCAAATAGAGGGAAACAATGAGCCATACTGTTTTAGGTTCTAGTGAATTGAAACATATTTGGACTTACTGCCAATCAAGACAGGTCAGGAGGGGACGGTTTTACTTGGGATCTATGCTTTATCTGTCAATGGCGGGACTTAAAAGCATTCTGGTCACTTGGGGAGCGTGAAAAACACTTGAACATTAGATCAGCATTAGTTCAGATAAATTCCAAGGTCCCTTGTTATCCTCAAGTTCAGTGATGATAGCAAAAGTCAAGGTTAAGAAAAAGCCAAATTTCTTCACTGTTTTTATTTTTGTCTTAGTCCAAGATCTCTCTTTCTCTTTCAGAAAAAATTGGGGCAAAGAATAGAAAATATTATGTCCTGTAGGAAGTCTTTTGTCCAAGAAAATATACTTTACTGTAAATATTTTAGAGGGTGTCTGACATGAATAACTTATATAGGAACAATGTTAAGAAACTAACATATAGAACTATAGCTGTAGTTTACTTGGTAGAGTGTTTGCCTAGTGTGCAAGAAGCACAGGATTCCAGCACAAAGGATGCAAGGTGGCACATATCTGTAATCCCAGCACTTAGGAAGTGGAGGGGAGAATCAGAAATTCAAGAGGCAAGATTGTCCTCTTCTACAATGTGAATTTGAGGCCAGCTTGGGCTATAGCGGATCTTGGCTCAAAACTTCATAAAATATACCTAAGTGTGGAATTTAATAAAAGTTTTAAACTTGCTATATTACAAATGTGTATTTATTTGTATGATTATCTTCCTGAGGCAGAGATCATAAATCCTGCATAAAGAGTAACAGGATAGATGTAGGCTTTACGTAACATGTAGTCTCACTATCAACTTCTCAGCTCTACTGTTGCAGCTTAAGGCAGACGGTGGTGGTATTCATTGTTTTCTGACTGTGACAAAATTCTTGAGATGAACAGTTTAATGAAAGGAAGGGTTTCGTTGGCTTGCGATTTAAGCAATTTCAGATCAAGGTTAGCTGGCTTCATTACAGTGGCTCTGAAGAAAGGCAGAGCATGCTGGCAGGGAAGGTATGTCAGAGTGGAGGCCAGTAAACAGAAAGAGTGATGGAGAAAGGCCTAAATCAAGATGTACCATTCAAAAGTATGTCTTCAGTGACCTCTTCACATAGTCCTCACATCTCCTGGGAAATTCTTTGTCAACTTTAAACGAACAAGACTTATCTAATGAGAAACCTCAGCTGAAAAAGTTCCTCCTTCAGGTGGCCTGCAAGCAAGACTGTGGAGAAAATTTCTCTATTAATATTTGGTTGGATGGCTGAAGCCACTGAGGTGCTACCACCCCTAGGCAGGTGGTGCTGGGTGGTATAAGAAAGCAGGCTGATCACACTAGGGGAAAAGCCAGTAATGAGCTTTCTCCCATGGCTTCTGCTTCAGTTATTGTTTCTTTCAGGTTTCTGCCACGAGTTCCTGCTGTGGCTTCCCTACATGCTGTCTAAGAACTTGTAAGATTTTATCAACATTTTCCTACCCAAGTTCTTTTGGTTCTGGTCTTTGTCACAACAACAGGGAGCAAACTAGGACACAACCTTCTAGTTTCCACCACCTCCTAAGAATGCCCTCAAATTCTGCATCCATTGATAACTAGGCTAGAGCCACCTTTATTTAATTTATTCTTAGTGATTGAATATATGAACTGGGTACCATGTCTTCAACATATGAGCTTTGGGGAAACACTTAATACATAAAACACAGCCCAGCCATACATGGTGTAGAAATGAGAGAGCATGGCTGCACTCCAACAGAGCTTTAAGGTAGTGAATCGCAGTTGGCACAGGCCCTAGCTTGTACCTTACCTCACACCTCATGCAAAGCAGCGGCAGAATGGATCAATGACTGAGAACTGTAAATCTATTAGAAGAAAACAAAGAGGCAAATTTGTATCATCTTTGGTTTGGAAGTAGACTCTTATGTCTGATAGAAGAAGTATGAACTAATAGAGCAGAAAGAAAAATAGATAATTTTGTACTTTATCAATGCAATACTAAAAAGACCTTATGTATACTGAAGAAAACAATTGAAAAAAATGAAAATAATCTCCTGGATGAGAGGAATTAATCTAAATCATGTATTAGTAATCTAGCATTCAGTATATATATATATATATATATATATATATATATATATATATATATAATAAAACAGCACAAAAGTGAAGTACTGAATGGGTAAATTACTTAAGTCAATATTATCCAAATACTTACTAATGTCCAGTAGATGCTTGAAAGGATGCTCAATAGGGCAATGCAAATTAAAGCCACAAGGATAGATCCCTTTTCACACATGAGATTGCAGCTTATAAAGCAAGGCAAATTTCAGAAAATATAAACATTAGCAAGATATGGCAAAATTGAATGTATCCCCTACTGGTAGGAATGCTACAGTGATTGTTATAAGCCTGTAGCAGGGCTAGAGACCCAGAACAGTGGTTAAGGGCACTTAAGGCTCTGTCAGGGGACCTAGATTTGAGTCCTAGCACACGTATTGCAAGGCTCAAATCACATGTAACTCTAACCCCGAGGGTACCTGATACCCTCATTTAAACTCTGAAGGATTCTGTTCATATATTTTGCACACTCACACACTCACCCCTACACAAACACACAAAAATAAAAATGATAAAATAAATATCTAAAAAGCAGTTCCCTAGAAAAGTTAAGTACACAATTACTAGCCATTTTTCTCTTAGGTATATAATAAAAATAATTAGAAACGATACTTCTTCACCCTAAGAATAATATATATTAATAAGATGAAGGAAAGCCTCAAAAACATTTGCTAAGTGAAAGAATCCAGGTACATAGAGTCACTTATTGGGGCTGTAAAGATGGCTCTGTACTTAAGCCACTTGATGCTCTTGCAGAAGACCCAAGTTCTGATCCCTGCACATGCTTTGGGTGGCTTGCACCTCAAGCTGCTGGGAACTCTCCACCCTCTTCTGGCCTCTGTAGGTATTCTCACATATGTGTAACTCACATCACTACACACATAATAAATAAATATAAAATATTTACACATAAATATATAAACATAATAAATAAGTATAAAAATCTTTAAACAGTTAGAAATATGATTTTATTTATATGTGGTATATGGAAGAGAAAAAAATCCAGATTACCTCTTAATGCAGAATTGGGACAAAGTATGGAATGAGATAGCAGCTAATGTTTATTGGGTCTATTTTTTTCTGATGGAATATTTTGGACCTTGTTATATGTAGTGGTTGTATGGTATTATGAATATTCTAAGTTTGAATGACATTTACATTTTAGAATGGTTAGTTTCACTTCATATGGACGATGCCTGAATGAAAAGCAAGATAGCAAACCCTACTAACTAGATGCAACAGGAACAGAGTAGGAGGTCATTGGGCTAATGCAGATAAAGGGATAAAATGTTTTAGATTAAGGTGGCAATGAAGATGAAGAGAAGTTGATCATCTATGACCAACAGAAGCTCATTCTGATCCTGGAGGAACAGTTGAAGAGGATGTACTGAAGACACAGGCTTCTGTTTGGCTCACACCCAACTTGGTGCTGCAGAGG
Organism: Uromys caudimaculatus; assembly: GCA_028551405.1. Taxonomy (NCBI): domain Eukaryota; kingdom Metazoa; phylum Chordata; class Mammalia; order Rodentia; family Muridae; genus Uromys; species Uromys caudimaculatus. The sequence continues at coordinate 8,397,800 of CM052703.1, forward strand.
GCTAATAATGGGAATTCATTCAGGTCAGACTTTCCCCCAAACTCATTATCTGGTCCTGTTTAAAATGGACTTCCAGGCCCATAAAACCTATTCTCATTAAGACCATTTATTTCTTTCCAATAAAACTTGAAGCTTTCATTTGATCCATTAAAATTCTTAATACCATCTTTTTATTTCTCTCTTTAAGAAACTATTTTTTCATGTTCTAAGCATAATAATTACCTACTTGACAAATGTATTTCTAATTACACAATTACTTTATTATATAGTATCAGCTTAAAAATGTCTGAAGTCTGATATCTTCTGGGAAAGAAATTATTTTATATAATGTATAATTTAATTTCCTCTCAAATAATTATTTAGGGGCTGGGGGAGAAAATGAGTTGGCCAGAAAGAGCTCTAGTGTATAATTTTAGTGCTGGTGTACCTGACAGAGATTGGACAGATTTGATCAGGCATTATGAAATGAAACAGAATTGATTAGAGTGCCTGACTGGATTCCCGTTGGCTGTGAAGGTTGGCTGTGTATGTCTCTGTGCCTGCATGCGTATTCAATGTGATAAGAGAAAATGTCTTAGTAAGTGACCTTGCTTGAGTTAAATGTTCAGAGGTGAAGAGTATATGTTTAATATCTATGTGGTGTGTGTTAGGGCTTATCCCAGAACTGCAATATTTCTGTCTATGTCTTTACAACAGTGACTGCAATCCCTATGTATTAAAGAAACAGAGAGAGATGAGATCTGCTCCACTTTGATGGAAATATACTTTTTGGGTACTTTAAGTTCTACAGTACTAAGAATGAATTTTAGGAAGAATGGAACTTTTGATAGCAGGCAAAACTCATGTATTAGGGGCCTAAGATACTTCTGGAACACAACTGGAAGTCTGCTGATTGTAGAGTGATAGTCAAAGAACAAATGTCCCTACCATGGTAGACTTAAATAGGTCATTCTTGACTTTTAATGAATTGGTTTATATAGAAAATCTGAAAGTTTTCTTAGCTTCTCTAACTTCTCTAGAGGTTGCTTAGTGCTGTGTCGGAAGTATGACCAAACTTTACATTATTTTTTCTACTAGAACATGGCTAACATCCTTTATAAGAGTTTCAACAACTTAGGTCCTGGAAATTCCCCCTGGAGATACTTAATCTCTGTACAGAAATGCCAGAGCTTTCCTCAGGCTCATGTGTTTGCACTGGTTATAGCATCTAATGAAGTGTGTAGGTTACACTAAAAGATATTGACATGGGAATTGCTTCCAAACATTCCATTAATATTTATCTGTTAAATTAATTCCCTCAATCTCCTCTCACCTACTCCAGAAAACTTAGTATACGTGCTGACCTCTCTCTGCTTCTTTAGTGTCTTAGATTTCTTCTTCTTCTTTGGAATCAATATTATTTCTGTAGAAAAATCTGTTACCTCATTTTCATAAATCTTTTCTTTCCTGGACATCACTGGGTACCATTCTCTGCTCCTTCATTCTTGAGATGTTAGATTTGATTTAAGCCTTTTAATTTTATGGCCCGAGAACATTCAATCTCTCTCTAAGGAACCCATTAATACAAGCTGACATTCATGTGGTACTTTTGAGGTGAGGGAGATTGTCCTGTTCTTGGTTTTAAAGTAAGGGTGGGAGATGGGATCCAAGCCTGCTAAAGCCAATGGGTCCAATGGAGAATTTATCCAAGGACATTATTTCAATAAAGAATCAATGGAATGAGAACAATGGTCATCCAATACTTACGACGTAAATATTTCGCTGCATATTAATGGGAGAGAATGGCTCCTGGGAGGAACCCCATCAGAGCATGTGCTATCATCTCTTGAGATTGAAGGACCCCCATCACAGTACTTGCCTTCATCTCCTGAGATTTGTCATCTTATTTCTTCTTATGGCTCTCCTCCCAGTCCACCTAAAAGATTTTGGTTTCCCCAGTTGTTCAGAGGACTGTTCCTCCTCTCCATCACTGATATGGATCATCACTCAAGCAATTTTTCACTTGTTCATTTATCATTAGATGTTGAGTACACTTGGTCAGGGAGTGTGTCTACACCCTTCAACACTTTATTCATGATCATGAGCTTCAAAATAGGTCCAGAGAAAGTAAGGGTGAAAGGGTGACTAAGTGACTAGGTGAGCCAATGATAGAATGAGGAGACACCATGCACCTATGGGGATGATTGTGACCTGTGGCACTTGTAGTCATGCAGTTAATGCCTGAGTCAGTTTAAACCTGTGTGGAGTTCACTTGAATCTACTAATATCTTTATCTTTACAAAGCGGACAATGAAGAAGTTAAACTGATTGTAGCTGAAATTGGTGATGATAAATGCTAGCCCAGATGCTTTAACAACAACCTTAGATTATTTTGTTCTCCCTTCTAAGTAGGACTGAAGCACTCACATTTTGGTCTTCCTTCTTGAGCTTCATATTGTCTGTGAGTAGTATCTTGGGTATTCTGAGCTTTTTGCCTAATATCCACTTATTAGTGAATACATGCCATGTGCATTCTAGAGGAGGTAAAGGGAGAGAGGGACCTGGGAGGGAGAGAGAAAAAAGGGACAAGATTAGGTATGGGAGGAGACAGGGGAGAAGTACAGAGGGTCAGGAACCTAAACAGAGGTATATAGCAGTGGGGGATGGGGAACTGGGGGTAACCACCAGAAAGTCCCAGATGCCAGGAAAGCAAGAGGCTTCTAGGACCTAACAGGGATGACATTAGCTGAAATACCCAACAAAGGGGAGTGAGAACCTGTACAGACCATATACAGAGGTTAGGCATGGCCTCCAGTTGAGGGATGGGGCCACCCACCCATCTCAAAATTATTAACCCAGAATTGTTTCTGTCTAAAGAAAATTCAGGGACAAAGTGGAACAGAGACTGTTTCACTTAGGGAGTCACCCCATATGCAGAACCAAACACAGATACTATTGCTGATGCCAAGAAGTGCTTGCTGATAGGAGCCTGGTATAGCTTTCCCGTGAAAGGCTTTGCCAGATCCTGACCAATAGAGGTGTGGATGCTTGCAGCCAGCCATTGGACTGAGCACATGGACCCCAATGGAGGAGTTAGGGGAAGGACTGAAGGAGCTGAAGGAGTTTGTAACCCCATAGGAAGAACAGCAATATCAACCAACCAGACCTTCCAGAGCTCCCAGGGACTAAACGACCAACCAAAGAGTACACTTGGGGAGTGGGATACCCATGACTCCAGCTGGATATGTAGCAGAGGATTGCCTTATCTGGCATCAATGGGAGGAGAGGCCCTTGGTCCTGTGGAGGCTCGATGTCCCAGTGTGGGGGGATGTGAGGGCTGTGAGGCAGGATTGGGAGGGTGGGTGGGGGAGCATCCTCATTGAAGCAGGGGGGATGGAATAGGGAGTTTGCAGAGGGGAAACCAGAAGGGCAGATAATATTTGAAATTTAAATAAATACAATAACCAATGGAAAAAAAAACAGCCTTAGGAAAAGGAGAATCTGGTGTATGTTAGGGGTTCTACCTAGGCTTTCTTCATGAGGAAGATCCTGGCTATGGCTTAGTCAAGACTTTAACTGGTAGAGTGGAGGTGAGATAAACTGCTTTTGTTATTAGTTAGGCAGAAGTGAACAGGACACATGGGAAGCATGCTGAACAGGCAGGAGGCCATGGATGTGACTGTGATGCTTGTAACCTTCCGAGAGAAGCGTTTGGGCCTGTGCACATTAATAACAGGAAACACAACTGGTTCCTGAGAAATTTTCTCATGGCAGACATTCTATCTAAGTTACCTCTACCTCTTCTCTTAGGCTTTCTGATGAGAGAACAGAGCTTTCCTAAACCTGAGCAGATTTCTCATTTCACACAATGGCCATGTGGCAGGGACAAATCCCAACTCTGAAGGTGTAATAAACTTTTGATCTTTAGGCCCTACCCATAACAAAGAGGTAAATTTTGTTAGTCGGATGTGAGGAAGCTCACATCTAAGGAGGAGGGTACCTGGGCTCTACAGAGACACTGTGTTTTCTGCAGGATGGAAAACAAGGGAGCAGAGAGAAACAATCTGGAGGGAGGGTGAGATTCCAATCAACAAATAAAAATTTCACGGGCTCTTGCTGCTCTTGAAGCCTGGAGGAGCTGATGAACTCTGGGGAAAGAGTTTGAAGAGCCTTTGGAATTCTCAGAGCATCTTCATTTTCCAGGCAGCAAAGCACATCTTGGAGAAATCCCCATGGAGCAGCTGGGGTGGCATGTGAGCAAATGAGAGCTCACCCCTCTGCTTAGTCACTAATAGCTTTCTGTGATCCATTTGCAGTTGAATTTTGTGCAGAATGATAAGCATGAATCTATTTGGATTCTTCTACAAGCAGCCAAAGGAGGAACTTAAACACTAGCCCAACAATAAAACCTTTGATGTGGAGTGATGTCCTGCCTACAAGATTCACTAGGGCAACAGTGGCACTAAGCTTGTGGGAGTAACCAACCAATATCTGGTTTGACTTGAGGCCCACACTATGAAAAGGAATCCATACCGAGCACCGCTTGAATGACAAAGAACATGAGACTAGATAGCGCAGGGACCTATGGTAAAACACAATACTACTGTTGTAATATAATCACTCCTAATGACATTTTGCTATACTCATAGAACATGTCTTACTCAGTCACCATCAGAAAAGCTTCCTCCCACAGAAGACAGTAACAAATATAGAGACCCACAGCAAGACATAATGCAGAGTAAGTGACGTTGAAATACTTAACCCTACATGCGATGGCCCCATCAAACCCCCCCATCAGGGATCAAGGAACCCCACCAAAGAAGAGGTAGGGAGAGTCTTCAAGAGCCATAAGGGATGTAGGCCTGTCCTTTGTGAATATATTATGGCTTCCATTTTAATGGTTTTATGGTATTTCTAAGGGTACAAATGAGTGAGTGTCTGTTTCCCTGTACCTTCTCTTGTGCTTTGCTTTCTTTCTGATTGTTTTGTCTAATCCTGATGTATTACTTTTTGCTTTATCATATTATATTTTATTAAATGTTATTATTATCCTTTAGAAGCCTGCTTGTTTTCTAATGTGAGACAGATAGAGGGTGGATCCAGCTGGTGAGAGACTTGGAGGAGTAGAGAGATGGTAAAATATAATCAGGATATATTATGTGAGGAAAAATTATTTTATATAAAAGGAAAAAACCCTTAAAATGATGAAAAATAATATAAGAAAAAACTTAGAAGTAGCTTGGTATGGAGGCGAGGGTAGAGAAGATAAATTTGAGAGGAGCTGAGGAGGGAGAATATGGTTAGTATATATTGTGCAAAATTCTCAAGCAATTAATTATGGTGAGAATCTACTCATTTTAAGTGAGAGAATTCCTAACAGTTGAGAATTAACAAGAAAAACACAAAAGCTATTGAATTGCTGCAGTAGCTTGTGTTCATAGAATCATAGTAGAGGCATGGAGTCCAATTATAGCACAGTGGGTAGGGTTCCTGACATTGAACATATGTTAGCATATCTGAAAATTTGAGACATTTGTTTCTCGGCTTGACAGCTAGTTAATTCTCTCTGGAAGTAGTACCCAAATTACCAGAAGTTGGTTTTGATATGCAATGGAGATTTGTGAGAGAACAAATCAGTATAGTTTAGTGCTTCAGAGAGTTATATCGTGACCTCCAGTATAACAATGAATATTATTCTCTATGGCTCTGTAACTCTGCTCCTAGAGATGTAGTTGATAAAAATCTATTCACTAGTGTGCGGGGGCTTGGATAAGAATGACGTGATTCTGAATGGTTTTATGTGCAGTCATAAAACACTGAAAAAAAAAAAAAACCAAATCTATCCCTGTACGAAGGAAGAACTTTAGTCACACAATGATGTCAAACTCAACAATGGAAATGACTGCATAGAATGATGGGTTTTATATGTGTCCCTCAAACGTGTACGTGTTAAAGGCTTGTTCCCAACCTTGGTGTGATTGGGAGGCACTGGTAACTTTGAGAAGTGGGTCCTAGTGGGAGACTTAGGTCATTTGAGGTCTGTCCTCAAAGGGAGTTATGGATGAGAGACCCGTGGATGAAGGCTAATTCTTCTAAGCTGTCTTTATCAGCTACTTCAGCTTCTCATAGCAAGGGAGCATCGAGTCTGCGGGTGCCTTAGAACCCTACTGAACTTGCACTTCTTATGCTACTGCACTGATTGGCCCATAAAATTAACACTTTCATGAAAATGCTGTGTTCTAAAATTTGAAGTGGCCCTCAAAATTCTAGTATTTCATAAATTAATGTATCACACTAGGTTTACTTCATCCAGACTCTTAATATTTTGGCAAATTTTTAATATTATTTATTCACCTTACCCTTACTCACCTAAGATAAATTTAACTTTCTAAAGGCATTAAATTCCTTATTTTCCATGTTGTATACATTTAGAATGTTTATTGAATTTACTTAAACATGGTTTGTATTGATCATTATAAGTAGTGAGGGTCTTAGGGAAATTTATAAACCTCATTGATTTTATACTTTGTTGGGGTGAAAGTGTGTGTTTGTGTAATATGTTTGTGTAATATGTTTTCCTTCATTCCTCTGAACTACAAATCCCAACTGATGCACAAGGACGCATGTACTACATCTGCACCGTAAGTATAACTGATGTAAAAAGGTGTTTGCCAGGATTTCACAAAATTGCTAAGATTAGAAGAAATGTTGGATAGCATCATGCTTAAAATTCCTCAAAGTGAATCTAAGTATTGCTATAACCGAGGGGCCATTATTCACTGCCTTTTCTCAGAAATAAGACTGGGAATAAGAAATTTCCAGAGTAAGCTAGGTTAATTAGGCAGGTTTTTGTTTTTCATGTCTTAGCACTTCTAAACTGTTCCTGTGATGATGAGTTTCTGAGAGGTTGCAGCATCTCTGAACATCACTGTTTAGAGAACACGTGCTCATTCACACACACAAGCATGCACACTTAGTCTTACACACACTCTCAACACAATCACTCCCCAACACACAATCACACACACACACACACACACACACACACACACACACACATACACACTCACTCTCATACACAATCACAAGCAAACTCATACATAATCTCACACATAATCACACACACACTTACTGTTATGGGAAATATTAAAAAGAAATAATGTTGCAAGTTCCCGAGCTATGCCCTGGTTCTCTCAACCCGATTGGACTGGCCAGCCATGCACTGGCAAGAAATGACCAACCCGCTTTTATCTTGTGGAGCTGTGACTCAGAGCTCCACAATCTCTCTACCCAGCTTGCTTGGTTCCCACTGGTAGGTCACTACCACGCCAGCCCCATGCTTCAAATCCCCCATGTCCTTAGTGGTGCGCATCAGGCAAACCCACACTTTGCTGCTGTACCTTTCTCTCTTGAACTCAGATGAGTCACTGCGTGAAGGAAAACACAACACAAACTTAGTTCAAAAACAATAATAACTCCATCTCTGGGTGCAACAACTAAACCTAATCTTGTAAACCTTAAAATCTGATTCCTCTGATGGTGAATCCTTGAGGATCCTCCATGATACTAGGAAACTCAGCTACATCTTACCCATTATCTGTCCCTTTTCCAAAATGGCCCTCTCTTTCTCCTGCTTCCTTTTCCTTCCTCCAATCCGGAAGTCCCTCCTACTTGCCCAGTGATTGGCTCCTTTATTCATTAGGGGATTGGTTCACAAGAAGTCACATGAGTATGTAACTCACTCGTGTCCGAAGCCCCTCCCAGGAGGGTGGAATTAGTATCAAAATACAAACAGCTCCAGGGCTATCCACAACACTTACCACCCTACTTATAAACACATGCACACACACACACACACACACACACACACACACACACACACACACACTCATTCACACACACACATTGGTAATATCTAATTTATGTATTATTAAAGGAAGATGAAACATAAAGACTCTCACATCTAACCCCATTTTTTTTTTTTTTTACTATTTAACAGTATTTTGTGTGTGTTGTGTGTTTGTGGCATATATATATATATATATATATATACACACACACACACACACACACACACACACACACACATATATATGTATATATACACACACACACATATATATATGTATATATATATGCAAATATGCATGTGCATGTAGAGCCCAGATGAGGGCTTTCAGAACCTTCCTCTGTCTCTCTCTGCCTTGTTGTCCAGAGATGAGGACTCTTACTGAACTCAAAGATTGTAATTTGGGATAAGTTGACTGTCCCACAACTTGTCAGGATGTACTATGTTTATCTTTTTACATGTATACTGGGGATTCAAGCTCAGGTCCTCTTGTGTGCTGAGAAGTTGCCATTATCCAATGAGCAGAGAACCTGGTCTTTCATATTCTCTTAGTATGGTACTCCTGATCTCATAAAATTATTTGCTTCAGTGACAAAATATAGAGGTTGTCTCACATGGTACAACATTTTATTCATACTTAACCTTCATTTTGTTTCATTGATTGAAGTGTGGTTGTGAAATAAATTGACTTATTCTTTAGTAATGAGGCCCTTTTTTTCATTTATAGTCACGAAATGAATACTGAACAACAGGGATTAGCAGACATGAAGGATTTTTGAACTAAGAATCTCCTTCTAGAGGTATTTCAAGTCCACTTCTTTTCAAGGAGAAGTGATAGTTCTTTTTCATGTAAATTGTTACTTCTATGCTAAAGCCTGAATAAGAACAGTAAGCAAAGAAAACATGGAGTATGTCTAGTTTAGAAGAGCAACAGCTCTTTGTAACACAGTCCAAGCAAATGCTAGGATTAGTTTGCTAGTTTTAAAAACTATAATGGGACGGGAGACTCACTAAAGGCAAGTATTTTTGTGAGCAAAAGTGGGAAGATGTGTTGCCCAGGTGTGGGCTGTTTGGCTCTAGGCATGTTAAGTATTAGCATTAGTACTACAGAGTCTCCCTGCCGCACTCTGAGGAGCTCTTTCAGCCTTCATTGGTTCCCAGGAGATCTGAGTCCAGGTAGTGATGCCTTCATACAATCTTGCCTTTATCTAGTCAGGAGAATACGGTCACCTATATATCCTACCAACATTTTTTATAAGAGGATCTCCCAAGGATCCAACATTGTTTTCCATCCCCCTTTACAGAGTTTCCCTCATGAACATAGGAAAACCTGTCTGTCTTTAGTAAAATAGCTAATTCTATTTAGCAGGCAAACGGCAAAGATCTGGACCAACTGCCTCTGATAACAACTGAAGTTTTCCCTGAACATATTTATGTTTGGGTAGTATTTCTCTTTCTGAGACCCTGGCTTTGGCTCCTTCTTGATTACTCAGATTAGTGTGTATCTTTCTTCTTAGTTTCATTTAGCTCCCAACAGTGCATTCCCTTCTTTGTCAAATTAATTTTCTTTGAGAATTTTATACCTAAGAATTCCATTTACATAATTATTACCTCTCTTTCCACTTCTTCCTGTGTTTTTCCACTACTCCCTCTCAAATTTATTATTTCCATTATTATTATTATTACTATTATCATTTATCTCATGTCCATTTCGGTTTGCTAGTATATATGTGTTTAGAGCCTTTTAGCTACTTCGAATAAGCTCCTGTTTGCCTATGGATAATTAAAACTACAAGATATTTTTTCAGGTCGTGTGATCTTTACTTTTCTTTATTGGATTTTCCGTTGTGTTGAACATAAAATCCTGAAGAAGTGTTTTATCTGGAGGTCTGAAGAGTCCAATTGGCTAGAGACACAGTTCCAGGTTAGAAATTCCATGGTATCAGGTGTTGGATCTTGCTACCTCTATAAGACATAGATATAATCTATGAGTACAGTAGTAATGGGAAGAAACACGCCATCCTGAAAAATCAAAGATAATATGCTCTGTGTTTTGTGGCAAGGTCAGGGTTGGAAGCTGCAAAGAGATTGGACATATCTTTCACACTTGACAAGCCAGGTCACTGTCATAGTGGCTTCACTTTTCCATCCACAACAAGCACAAGTAGGTTCCTTAGTCAGAATACAGATGAGAAGGTATCATTGCTGCCTTAAGGAGCTTGGTCTTAAAGTGGCAGAACATCAGATAGTACTATCTTTTTGAGGTACTCCTTGCATCTATATCTAATTGAGAAAAAAAAAAAAGATGGCTGAGGAACTTAAGGAAGAATGAGAGCCATACTTTCTTTTCTAAGGACATAGAGAAAGGTATCAAAGTATGTTGTTATTTTTCTGAAGTGAGCCTAGTTGGCCTGTCTAGAGTTGATAAGTCAAGTTCACTCTCAAACACCTGGAGATGATTGTCACAGACACCTCTACATATATAGCAAATGTAATTGTAGTGCTGCTGATTTGGCTTTTGCTTTAAGAAAGGAAGAAGTAACAGGAAATGTGAAATAAGGAGTATGGGTTAGGAGGATATTTTAATTTTGAAATAATTTGAAAATTCATTGAAATTGAAATGTTGATTAATAGAAGAAGATTAGTAAGGATTCTAAGTATCAAGCATTTGAAAATTGAAGAAAAAAATCACAGAAAATGAAAAACATTCAAATTTCATCAGAAAAGAAATACATTAATGTGTAGCTATTTCTGATTCTTTGTCTATGTATATATACATTTCCTTCAGCTTCCTGTTTATAAAATGAGATATTTGAATCAATTAACAATTAAGAGATTAAAGATTTATTTATTTATTTATTATTTTTTTTTTCCTTTTAAGAGTAGCTTTATTGAGTTCAGGTGAAAACTATCCATTAGATTTAGCAAAAACAAACCAAAAACCAAAAACCAAAAGAACAACCAAACAAAAAAACCTAGAGCAACAACAAAAAACAGTCAAAGTCAGTGAACTAGATCTCAGCTTATTGTGAAATTGTGTAGCTCAAGATCAAGTGGCTTCAGAATCATATGCTATAGCTAGCTCAAGGTTGTCACACCTTGCTGAGAGTGAGAGACAGATCTAGCCAGCTACATCAAGAGTTAGAAAGCAGAACAGCAAAAAGACCAGTCTTCATAATGGCATTTAAGGCAACACCACCAGTGACAAAGTACCTCACATAAGGCCTACCATGTGGTCCTTCCAAATAGTATCATTCTGAACCTTTGAGGATTCATTCTACAGTTGAAATGTATATATGTGTATGTGTGTGTGTGTGTGTGTGTGTGTGTGTGTGTGTGTGTATGTGTGTGTGTGTATGTGTGTGTGTGTGTGTGTGTGTGTGTGTGTGTGTATGTGTGTGTAATTATGGAATAACATGTATCATTAATACTTGACAGTCTTGACTTTAAACACAGATTGGGAATATATTCTGTTTTGATACATGGGTATACTCATTTTTAGTATATAATATATATATTGATACTTTCTTTATACCTTAAGCACTCATAGGAATAGTTTTAAGAGTTCCTTAGAAGTTCATATCAGGAATATTTCATGATTTATATGGTGATTTTGAACAGACTTCTGATACAGTGATCAATTTATGTTATTGATATGTAGAAGCTATGCACTGAGGGTAATGTAAGTATTTGCTCTCTGATTATGTGCTTTTGTTATATAGATGAATTAGATGTGGAGATAAAAGGCTATTTTTTCTTTAAAATAGTATTTACAGCACAAAAATCCAAAGTTCATATGCCAACAGTAGGCATATTATTACACAAAGTATTTGTATAGAAGAGAACACTGGAATTGAAGTCTCATCTTTACCCTATTTCATGACAAGAAGCACAGATTATTTGCAACGTGCCTTCTTTCTGCTCCACATTTCAAGGAATCAATGCTCCAGCATGGAAGCACTAAATCTGTGGGAAAATGGTCCATAAAGGCTCCCAGAGTGCCTGGTGGGCTGTGTAGACTGTGAGTGAGAAAGAAAATTCCATCTGTAACGTCTCAGCATTCTCTCAGAAGTCAGGACTTGATCAATGCGCATCCAATATAATTTATGTTCCGTATCTCTGCATTTTCCTTTTGAAAACTTTATTAAATTTGCCCATAGAAAAGATACAAGGTATTTTTGCAGGTCATGAGATCTTTTACTCTTATATTTAATGCAGTTGGTAGGCATGTTTGAAAAGTGATCAAGAATGCGAGTCATATAGGCAGACAACATGAATAACAGGAAACATTCATATTATACTTAGAAAAGATGATCGGACTTAAAACACAACTGTCTTGAAATATCTACACAGTTATTTTTCTATATACTAATGTCCCAGGTAATTCTATGTATGTATGTATGTATGTATGTATGTATGTGTATATAGATGCTATTAGTAGATTTCTACTAACATAGGAGATAATAATTCTTTTGTCCTAATGTAAGGTTAAGATGAAATCCATTCTTGTATTAATACATAGTAATACATTAATATTTAATACAATTGAATCTCAAATTTATAAGGGACCTAATATGACTTCTAGTTAAGCAGTTCCTACACAACTTAATCAACACTATAGATGTATAATATACTTCTATATCATTGTATATCAACGACCACAATTGCTTCATTTTTAAAGAATTTTTTCATGTAATATATTTAATCATCTTCTTTACTCACCTACTACTTCTTCCAGATCATTTTCAACCCTATATTTAGTTCTTTCTATATATCTAAAAAATCAAAACAAGTAATCTTGCTCTGTAAACAGAAATATTACAAAACAAACAAAACAAAGAAACAAACAAACAACAACAAAACAAAATCTAAAGCAAACAAAAATTTCACAAAACCCATCGATTCCCTTTTTAGGTTGATACCTAGGGACGTTGCACTGGAGAAAACGGATTTTCTTTCTAGATAACAATCTTAGTTAGGGGTGGAACTTCTCAGCGCTGGGATTTTATCTGTCTTGAACCTGTGCAGGTCTTGTGTCTGCTGTCCCAGTCACTGTTAGCTCATGCTTATCGTTGCATTTTTATCTGGAAGGTACTGTTGCCTTGAGGTCATGCTGGGCCTTGAGGGAAGAGGTTTGCTGAGGACATACTAGTTAGGGCTGAGTGATCTAATGTTTGCACGTTGTCCAATTGTGCTTCTCTGTGTTGATTATCATTTACTTAAAAAGAAGCTTTTCTGATAAAATTTGAGCTATGTACTGATGTATGCTTATAGCAGTACATACTTAGGGGTCATTTTATTGTTATCTTTCTCTTGCTTTAGCAGAGTAATGATAGTAGGTTTTCCTCATAGGGCCCATGACTTATCTCAGATTCTTGGCTACTCGAGCTGTGTCAGGCATGGGTTCCATATGATGGAACTGGCCTTAATACAATCAAAAAGTGATTAGATACTTCCAAAACATTTGTCTCACTATTGCACAGTGTATCTTTCAGGTAGCTCATTATTATAGATTGCGTGTTTGTAACTGGGCGATATTAATGGTACTTTTCTCCTTTGACAGCATTCAAAGTACATCTGAGCATCATGAATACTAGTCAGTACAGGTAAATCTACTTCCATACCAGCTTAATTTCTCCATGTTCACTGACATATGTAAGCGGTGTCTTCAGCAATAAGGCCCCACCTTTCTGTTGTAAAGAGTAACCAGTAGCTCTGTCGGTATCTTGTGATGTTGTAGCAGGGTTGATGGGACCCTTTGGCCAGTGCCTCAAGAAGATTTAATCAATTCATGACATTAAAGGTTTTACTTGGTGGCTTAAGTTGTATACTCTTCCCTATTATATGGCAGCTCCATGTAAATACTTTTTATATAGATACATGTTTTAGGAAGTTTCATATAGGTATATATTTTAAGAAGCTTCATATAGGTATATATTTTAAGAAGCTTCTATAATAGTAGGCCTCCATATGGCTTTTTAAATGCCCTGTACTGTCAATTCTATCTTTTCATGTTCCCTCCTCTTCTCTGCCTTCCCCTCTGAATACCCACTTCAATTTTAATCCTCCTATTCTAGTTTTCCATTATCTGTATATAACATTATATTCTATTTCCACTGTCTTGAAAGACCCCTCATCATCCCTGTTTCCTTACAAGCTACCTAACCACTATGGTTATCTGATTGAAATACACATATCTAAATCTTAAAAGTTCACAACCACATAGAGGAGGAAATATGCAATGTTTATGTTTTTGGGTTACCTTAGTCAGGATGATTATTTCTAGGCCAATCCATTCATCTGTGATCTTATTTGTATTAGTTAAACTATCATCTTCTAGGTTACTGCTTAGTTTTCTAGAAACTACACTGGTAAAAACTATAAGGGGAATCACTATCTTATTCACAGTTTATGTCTGTCAATGTGGAATAGGTTTCTTCTGTTCTCCTTAACTGGGCAGCTTCTGAGGTTATTTCTTGACTTTCTCTACGATGTGATGGCGTTTCTTATCTTACAGGAAGAAGAAATAGCAAGGGTATTAACCACCATTAAGTTTTCCTTTTCAATGCTCAGTTTGGGGTCCCTGGAAATGAATGGCATCCATATATATTTTCACCAAGTGACTTGTTTATAATATGTATCTGGTCTATAATTCCACTTATTAACAATGAACCCATTGTAGTGGGTGAGGCATTATGACTCTGTGGGTATGAAAATACATTAATGTGAGTTAGAACAATGGTCTTCCATGCCCTGTAGAAAAATGAGCCAGTGAATGGGTGGTTTACGATTAAAGCAAGACTTAGGGGAATTATTGTCCTTCACAAGTCCTTATATACTGTGTGGTCCTTTCTTCTGGGATGACCTATCTTTCAGTTATTTGGTTCGGAGTCTTACAACTGGCATAGAAGCTGGACAAACTCGGACTTTATTAGGGAGGTTTCCCTCAGCCTCTTCTTTATCTGTTCTTGGTTTCTTTGAGGCATATAGATCTGTCTAGAGGTGTGTTATAGGAATTGTTCTCTCCAAGTCAGGTCCTGCAGCTTTAATTCTCACTGCTCAGATCATTGGTGTAGTTCCTCTTTTGCTTTGATAGCTCAGTGCCATCATCTGGCCTCTGCAGTTGAGGACTTTGTTGTTGTTATTTCTCCAAAGCATTTGCTCCCCTGAGCTCCAGCCTCCAGGAGACAGGAGCTTCTGACTTCAGTATCTCCCTACTTCCTTACTTTTTCTTGAGAGCATGAATTTATCATTTTTTCTTGAATATCATTTGCTATAATCACATCGATTCTCCCTTCCTTTTTCTCCTTCTCAACCTTTCTTTATACCCCTCTCTGCTTGTCTTCAAATTCATGGGCTTTTTCATTAATTGTTATTACACGCATACATGTATATGCAGGTACAGATATATTACTAATCATGACCTGTTCTGTCTGCTTGATGTTACTTGTAAGTATGTCGTCAGCGTTGGCTATTTGGTACTGGATAATCGATTGATGGGCTCTTTCCTGGAGAAAACTATTTCTCCTGCCTTCAGCATTCCTTAGTTGCCTATAGTTATTAATGTACAATTGAGGCCTCACGCCTTTTCTCTCTCCACTTTGCCATGTCTACTGTTGTCTTCCTTGTTATGTCCACTTGACATGGAATTTTGTTTCAGTCTTTTTGTTTTCTGTTGGTTATTTATACAAGATTTACTTCTTTTATTTCACATAACCTACTTTTTCTGTAAAATATTTATAATATGCTGTCTTTCTGCTGTCTCTCTATTTTGGTTTCCTTTCCTTCCTCCCTTTTATCTGAATTTTCTCTTCACTTTTTCTCCATTATGCCATGCTGTTCAGTATGGATTCCATTTCTCCCAGCTTCTTCCCACTATGGGACTTTTTCCTACAAGGAAATATTTTTCACTTTACAAAAATCAAGCTCTTGGAGCTCAGAATTTGTGTCTTTGTTACTAAAACATTTAAATTTTTTTCTTGGTTTGAGTAAAAATTTGATACTTTGGAAGCATAGCATTAATTAACTACTCCATACTTGTTCTTTCTATAGTCAACAGAGCTGTTGATGCTGTTTAGGTTTGTAGCATTGTTACATGCTTGCTTGTGTCTTCATCAGAACACTTTGCCAGAATCATAGGTATTGTTGTTCAGATTTTGATGCTGTTCTATATCTGCTAAAATATTATGGAGACTTGTGAAACCAACCTTGGTGAAGATATCATCCCAGATTTTTCTTTGGTGATCATACTTAATCCATAGAGAATCTCTGTTAGATATTTACTTTATTTGCTACCATTCTATTAGTAAAAGCATGATAGCTTTCAGAAACTGGGTAAATTTTCTGAAGTTGAAATGTGTGAGTATTGGAATGAAATCTAAACTTAGGCATTTTATTTCCCATGGAGAACATACTATTAACCATGTCACTACCTTCAATAAGTAACATATAAGGCTTTTTCAGAAGCATACTCATGTTATAGATAGTAAACAGTTTAAAATAACGATTATTTCTATATGGACAGGAAAGAAAAAAGGTGAATATTAGATTTTTGGAGTGATACTTTTGAGAATTAGAAAGAAAATCCTTGTGAAAAAGCATAGTAATCAAAGAACTTATTAGGTGGTCAAGGCAGATCAACTTGGGAGGACACTGTTGGCTCTAGGCTTTAGTCAGGGCTTTGGATTTTACTGTTTAGTTAAGGAATATTCTTTAATGAATTTGAAAATGTGACTAAAGTTACACAGCATTGGATAGAGTCCAAATCTTTCAGAGCCACTAGTTTTATTTTAACTTTATTTTTGAGGGATTGCATTAGCAATAAAGAAGGTAGGCATAGTCAGGATAGGGAAGAGTCAGAAGAGGTGAGGATGGGAAGACAAACTCTGGGATAAAAAATGGGGCATTCCAGAGACACAAGTAACAATTCGGAGAAGTGGGTGAACAAGTGTTTTGTCATCCTTGGTAGCACATGAACTCTACAAAGCAATACCCCATAGTTAGAATGGAAATGAGCCACAGTTATATCAGATGGAACAGCACTCTGACATTGCATCCTTACAAGGGAGCAGCATTTATAGCAGTCCAGTTTGGAGTTTCTCACTGTATCCTCTATGGATAAAGACAATCTCTGTGATGGCTACAAATAGCATATTGATAACCTCAATATCTATTGTGGGAACTACCCATGACATTTGCAATATAAAGGTGACTAAGACCCAATCTGCCTTGGAGTCATTAAGGGCTCACACACTCTATTTGGTGAGCAGCCTCAAAATTTCTTCTGAAAGTGGTTAGAGTATAAGAAACTTTCTGTATGTCATAACATTTATAATTATAATATGACCTTTACTACAAGCTCTGCAAAGACATTGATGGATCCTACTCAACTCTATATTTCTGGAAGTACTTGGACTTCAATGCTTCTTAATAAAGTAAATGCCATTTAAAATAAACTACTGTGTGTGAAAGAGAGAGGGGGGAAGGATGGTGGGAGGTGCTAAATATGTAATTATGTATATCCAGTGTGCCTTTCTCTGTGTGTATGTTCAGCCCATAGAAAGCTGGTTAACTTCCTTTCACCTTATTTTTGGGGACAGCCTCTAACTGAATCTGGAACCCATTGATTTGTTAGGGTGGCTGGCCAGCAAGCTCCTGGAAGCTGCTTATGCCTTTCCAGAGCTTGTATTATAAGCACAGGTCACCTCACCACATCTGGATTTTGCATGGTCTTAGTTATTTATGATTACATGACTTTATTGACTGAGCCATCTCCCCAACACTGTGAGAACTATCTTGTTGTAAAGATGGTGCATATATGAATGAAAAGCTTAAATGTAAGTTATACCAACTCAAAAACATGAAAAGAAATTGTTTGGGGTTGTAGAAACTAGAATGCGCAGTCTATTTCCTTAAGGAGGCACTATTAACAATAAGCCAAGAAACACAACCTAGAGAATATCCTAGCATATGAATAATGAAAGGTGTGGCGCTGAAAGGTAGGTGATGTAGGATATATTTGGATACAGCTGGCAAACACTTTGGGAAGTAGATACCTATTCTATGATAACTGATAAGACATGGGGTAGATTTGGGTGACACACAATTTTAGAGTAAGGAGCCAATATCTGGTCTGCTACTGATGCTTGCTCTGAATTCAGTCCTGTTGAAGATGGTAAAGTGAGGTACACTGTTTTGGAAAAGATCCCAGTACTAATAATCACAGCGTGTTACTGGACACCAATGAGACATTCCTTTTTCATCTTGTCACCTGAGGTAGATGAGCTTTGCCTTCAGATTTCTCCCTTGGAATTCCTGATGATGTTGTGGCTTTTCTGACTGGCCTTTGAAAATTGCTTTTATAAATAAGAAAAAGGAAAAAACTTGTGTGTAAATTAAGCATTTTTAGGTTCTATTGCCTTCTCTCGTAAGACGCAATGTGAAGTTTCCAACCTCTCTCCTAGGTGGTTTTCTCATTTTTCCCTTCCCAGCTCTACTTTAGGGCTCATCGTTCTTTAAATCTTTAAGGGCATCATCTGCATTCAGGCTGATGTTTAACACAGCAATAGATTCCAAGGCAGATTTCCTGACAGCATAAAGTAGGAGTTAGTGAGAGGGTAAGAAGGAAGAAAACTGTGCTTGAGGGCATGCGCAGTTGTGTCAGCGTATGTGCGTGTGCGTGTGGGCATGTGCCTGTGTGTGCATGTGTGTGCATTCACATGTGTGTGCATGTGTAAATATTAATGTATTTTGTTCCATAATTTCCTCTTAATTTAAATGGGAGAAAAACATATAATGATTATAGAAACTAAAATATTGGTTGATCTCTCTCTCTCTCTCTCTCTCTCTCTCTCTCTCTTTCTCTCTTTCTCTCTCTCTCTCTCTCTCTCTGTGTGTGTGTGTGTGCTGGTATTTGAGTGTAGGAGGACATGTGTGTAAAGATTACAGATCTTACTCAGGGATTGTTACAGCTTGATATTTGAGACAGGTTTTCTTGACTGGCCTTAAACTTAGGCTAGGCCTGCTGGCCAGGGAGCTCTAAGGACCTCCATGTCTCTCATCTTGTGTTATTAGCGCCTGTTATCACATCCAGTTTTCCAGATCAGATCTGGGGATAGAAACCGTCTTCATGATTGCATAGCCAATTTTTCCCACTAAGTAGGTAAAATTCTCACCAGGACCTACATCCTTAGTTAAAACTAATACATGTCACTTAATCAAATTCATATGCCCACTTATCTATGGGCTAACATTAGTTCCAACTTTTTACTCCAGGTTCAAACATAGCAAATTAACTTCTTGATTTTCTTTTGTTTTGTTTTAGTGGCAAATAAAGAAAAAGTCATCACTTAAGCAGAAAGGGAAACAAATAGCTTTGGTTATTTATTCATTCTATGTTATATTTATGTTCTTTTCTTCCTTGAGAATTTTTCTTTTTTTGTTGGTTATTTTATTTATTTACATTTCAAATGTCCCCCTTTCTGGTTTCCCCTCAGCAAACCCCCTATCCTATGCCCCATGCCCCCTGCCTCTATAAGGTTGCTCTCCTACCTACCCACTCCCTACTTAGAAGCAGGAACAAAATAATCACAGGAGGTAGAGGGAGGGAGGGATCTGGGAGGGAGAGAGGAGGGGGGAGGAAAAGAGGGGGTCAGGATCAGGTGTGGGAGGAGACAGGGAGAAGTATAAAGGGTCAGGAAATTGAAAGGAGTTTTGTAGCAGTGGGGGATGGGGAACTGTGGATAGCCACTAGAAAGTACCAGATGCCAGGGAAGCAAGAGGCTCCCGGGACTCAACTGGGATGACATTAGCTGAAATACCCAACAGAGGGGAAATAAAACCTGTAGAGACCATATCTAGTGATTAGGCTCAGCCCCCAGTTGAGGGATAGGGCCACCCATCCATCTCAAAAATTTTAACCCATAATGGTTCCTGTCTAAAAGAAATGCAGGGACAAAGAGTGGAACAGAGACTGAAGAAAAGGCTATCCAGAGACTGCCCCACCTAGGGATCCATCCCATCTGCAGACACCAAACCCAGACACTATTGCTGATGCCAAGAAGCACTTGTTGACATGAGTCTGGTATAACTGTCCCCTGAGAGGCTTTGCCAGAGCCTGACCAATACAGATGTGGATGTTCACAGCCAACTATCAGACTGAACATGGAGACCAAAATGGAAGAGTTAGGGGAAGGACTGAAGGAACTGAAAGGATTTCCAACTCGATAGGAAGAACAACAATATCAACTAGAGCTCCCAGGGACTAAACCACCAACCAAAGAGAATTTCTTTTGTATACAATGAGCAATATAATCACATAAACTCCTTATATTCTATGCTCAACCACTTCTGGCTCTCTCCAATATATCCACCTTCCAACATCATGTCTTAGGTCTTCTCTTTCTCCTTTACCCTCCCCTACTTCTTCAATGTGGACCATATATGTTAGTGGCTTGTCCGCTGGAGTATAGCAACCTCCTAGTGACAAAGCCATAGAATAGAATTCTCCTTCTGCTCAGAAGCTATCAGCTGCTGATAGTTTCTTGGTCAGAGTTAATATTCTTTGCGTATTTAATGGACTTTTATGGGTGGTGGTAATTGATTTTGTAGGCAAAGACTGAATTCCTCTTATAGAGAAGATAAATGAGTTTGAACACGGTCCAAGAATCGATTCACGAGAGGAGATTTCTGAGTGCTTTTGAAAAAAAACCCAAAAAACTAAGTCTTGTGACCTCAGTTTCTTTAAAATACAGAATTATTCTTGGATTTTGCTTTTGTGCCATTCCCAGGTATAGAGGATAGAAGTGAGTTTACTTCAGATTACTCATTGGAACTAGTTATTATTTGTTTATATGCCATTATGGAAAAACAAATTTCTGCTACGTGCAGCTTGTCTGCCACATGTGGCTTGTCCTTGTGATTGTATCTGTTACTTGTGTGATTCTTCTTAACTCTCAGTATAAATTTTCTGATTCTCTGGATAATGTTGGCCGTTAAATGAGGCTTTAGTCTGCCTCATTTATCAGCTCCTTCCTCCCAGGTCCTACTGCCTCTAGAGAGATAAACAGATGTCCCATACCAAAAGCAATGTTAAATGTTTCTGGCTTCTAGAATGAAAAACCTGATCCTAGGTATATGATTAATCAATCAATTAATAAATAAATCACGTTAATCTACTATTATTTTCCAGGTCTGGGTACAAACGATAAGGCATGAGGCAGCATAAACGTTACATATGAAAAGAAGACAAAGAACTTGGAAATATGGCCCACATGAGTAGCACAGGTCTAGTACCTCTGAGAGCAACCAACATATACACTATTATACCCATGCATATGCATTATTATTTATCACTTATGTGACCATATCTGGTAGATGAAAAGGATGTCACTCATTAACTAAATATCTACTAGATACAGAGTCTTCTTGTAATGTGTGGGAAAGGAATTTCACAGTGAATAGTAATCATGCCATATACAACCACTTAAGGGAAGATACACGGGATTCTGTTTCCTTTCTGGAGTTGGTTGAAAGCTTTTGGGGCTTAACTCATACAGACACACGTTACTCACTATCAGTCTTCAGATCCAACAGAGGAACGGTGACATCCATGTCAGCTGGAAGCCATTTACTAGTAAAACTGTTGGCCATTGGTGGAAAAAAAATCTTTGCCTTTTCTGAGTAATAGTAGCCATGTTTTAGATATTGACTTTTCCTAAATTCTTATACCCATTATAACGTACTTATTATTTACTGAAATTTTGTTTCAGAGCCAAAGAATAGAGGCTCATTGTTATCTACATCTCTCCAAGCATCAAAGAAGGGCAATTTCACAGTGTTGGTCAGCTGTATCCATATAACTGGTTTAATATATCGTGATGATGTGAAGTAAGATTCAGTCTTGAGATGCACAAGTAACACTCAGATGTTTCATTTATTTCTTACCCCTCTTTAGGTTCCATTCTCCACTACAAAATGGAAGTTATAGTGTCCGTGATTGAAATGCTGCAAAGACTATAAGGTGATATGGATCACATGTTTAGGAGTACTCTTATTCCTTGCTTCTTAAAATAGCATTGCATGTTGGGGACAGGGGGCGTCCTATGCATGAGTATTGAAAACTTCTACTGAACTAAGATTATAGCATTTCTCTTTAAGTCTTGAGATTGGTGTATCTCATCATGATATAATGTTAGAGCAAGAAAAGGCCATTCAGATGGTTTACTTAATATAATTTGATCATTTTATAGAATAGGAAATTGTGACCTTAAAGGTTGAATGAATTTTAAGGTCATTTTGCTAGATGGTAGCAGATTAAAAAAATTGAATCTATTACAGATAATTTTTACTCCGTTATCCTATCTAATAGCTGAAATTAAAGGTGTCATGATTTTTCCCTGGGTTGTCTTCTTGCTAAATTTTTAATAAAAGAAAAGAAAAAAAGAACTGATCTTTTATTCCCATCTCATCTCGGCTCAAGATTACTTACCTATGTTTTAAATAATTGGACAGCAGAAAAGGTCAAATTATGGATGTATTTCAGAGAGCAGCAGAATTGAAAATTTTCTTATGGTCCAAATGTCTTTAAGTAGAATAACTTTATTGTAGAGTCTATACAAGTTCCAGTTGAAATACAGTACTATCATATAGCTCAGGAACTAGGTACACATAGCAGGACATCAAAGTCTTGATCCAAGAGCAAGACCAATGAAAGCCTTAGCAGATACTAAAATCAACTAAATCAATATTTGCTAGTATAGTGATTCAAACAAAAACAAAGAAAAATTAAACCCCATCATTGTAGTTTGTTTACAAAAGAAGAAAAGAAGTGTAGCATTCTGTTTGATGATTTGTAATCAGTAGCTAGAACTTAATGTGTAGAGCTGTTCCTTTGGCAGGTTAGCATTAGGATGGATGATTCTTAGAGACATTGTAGGGTGGACTTGGTGTGGACCTGTACCTATGAGACTTGGATGAAAACCTATACCATATTCAAATGAATCTGAGCACCAATGATTTCTACTGAGGTAGTCAAGACAACAACAGGTGATTATCCTGGATCCTTCTGCTCCACACTGAGAAATAAGTTATGTTCCAGGGTGTAGTAAGGGAAGACATTACTTAAAATCTCTCTCTCTCTCTCTCTCTCTCTCTCTCTCTCTCTCTCTCTCTCTCTCTGTTTCTCTGTATAATCTGTCTCTGTCTCTGTCTCTGTCTCTGTCTCTGTCTCTCTTTCCTTTGCTCTGATCACCATACAGAGAGTCAGGGACATGAATTACTGCTCTGATACTGTTTGGCCTCTCAATGTCATGGAGATGCATGGGAGGGTCCTCAAAAATAACTTAATTTAGCAGCACACAGGATATTGGCATCATGCTGGACAATTTCTAGCCCCTTGTCTTCATCTCTATAGTGAACACGTTTTGCTCTTATTTCTCCTGAGTCACCATCCTCACATTCTCTTTCACATTTTCTTAAGCATTCTGCACTCTCCTAGAAATGTTATCTTACTTATGTGTTTCAATGGCTCTAGCAATGACCAGGCCTTCAATTGACTGGTTCCCTTTATTCGTATAGTTAGATGTTTCAAATTTGATTCCTGAGAATCATGTCTGTTTAGTAACATTAATGTTTCTCTTTACTTTTCTTGCAGTTGACTTTGGTTTAAAAATCACAGCTTACTATGTAGTTTATAGGAAAAAATATACGTTAAGAGCTTCTTAATTTTCATAAGACATATGCTGTGGTTGTTATCCTTAAGTGTTATCATAAGCATTATTCAAAAGTATACTGGCTTATATGAAGAAACAAAAATGTGCTATCTTCTCAGTGAATTAAAAATTTAAATCAGATAAATAGTATATCCTAGGAAGTTCAGAAAGAGATACAGAAAAATTGAAATAAATATTGAGGATATGAGTAATTATGCTGTAAGGATGTTTTGACTGAATGGAGGTGTAGGTGTGTGTGTGTGTGTGTGTGTGTGTATGTATGGAAGTATAGATAGGGGTATATATATATGTTTGGAGATACAGGAGTGATATCTACATATCTCTCTATCTTTATATCTATCTATTTATCTATCCATCTATCTGTATGTACAGAGAGAGAGAGAGAGAAAGAGAGAGAGAGAGGGAGGGAGGGAGGGAGGGAGGGAGAATGAGAACATATAAAATCTATTACAAGGAACTCTAGAATGTTTTTGTGGTTTTGATGGACAATAAACTAGTTTCTCAATTTAAGGGATTGCTTTGCTCAATTTTAACAGTAGCTACTATTTGGCAAAATCACCACTAGCCTCCTGAAGTCAAGAAAGAAGGGTACTATAGACTTAACTATCACAGTTGAGAGGATAGTGACTAGTAGAGAGAATGTGGGACCAGAAACAAAGATGGAGACAAAGACAGAGGCAGGCAAATATAGATGGAGCCATGAGGTTTAATCCTTGCCTTATGAACTACAGCAGCTATTTCAGAGCGCGAAGGGTTTTTCTAGGAGAATGCTTAGAGGTGGCACAGAGGGCCTGGGAAGAGCCACATTAAATATATTTTCAGTGAAGAAGAGTTTGGCTTAGATTATAACATATGACTTTTGCCCATTACCTCTGTGAGCATTAATTCTATTTTTGGACCAATGTAGTTCAAGCCTATAAAATAATGAGATGACGTCCAGAGTTCCACTCTTGATGCTCCTGAGAGGTAGGATGGAATATTATGGCTCTGGAGCATCTGGAGAGCATGTGGGATATTTCTTGGCTCCTCTCTTAATTCTCTTTAACATTCATCCCTCTGAGAACTCAAAGTAAAAAAAAAATAAAATGGATTGCCTGGGCTGTAAACTTGGTGTATGAGTGTCACTATTAGTTGGGGGAAAAGGGAAGCTGTATGCCTCTCCTTGATCCAAACCACTTCTCACCTTTTGGCTTCAACATTTGCTACACAGAACATGGAGAGCTAGGGATGAATTAATGATCACCTTGAAGTTAGCAAGGGTAGAATAGCCAAATTCATAGTGGCTTTGAGTCAAGGTTTTAAGAACCAGAAACAAATAGGGATTAGGGAGGGATACACTGTTAATTCTGGGAGCTGTTGTGTCCCAAGGTCAGTTCTGAAGGGTGTGCACACCACACTCCAATAACATTTTGACTATGTATTTGCCCTTGAGCACTGCACTTCAGACAACGCATTTTTTCCTTTTGTGTGGTTTTCATTCTTGTCTACTACAGCCAAGTATTCTAGCTTATTCCCCATTCCTTCCTTTCTACCTCCAATATCTTTTTCCCCTTGATCCCTTTCGTCCTCCCCACTCTCTTTCCTATCTCTTCCACCTTCCCTCCTTCTTCTCTTCTCTGTCCTTTTTGTTCCCTTTATTTGTGGAAGAATGCAATGTGTTAAGAACTGGAATCCTGTGACATCATGTAAAAGGCAGAATTCTTCAGAGTCAGCTCATTCATAGAGTGGACCCAATTTCAGGAAAAATAAATGTGACATGCTTGGCGAGAAGACCTAAACCTGATGTGGATGAAGAAAATTACCCTCAGAGATATTTTCTCTTCTCAAGTCAGATTTTCTCTAGGCTAAATTTTCTAAGTCCTGCTGAAATCAGCTATACCAATAGTCATCAAGATTTGCTGCATTCCTGGGGCCAAATTCATCAGAAACTAGAACAAAATAAAGATAGGAGATAGACGTGAAGGCTTTCTCAAAAGGAATAATCTTGTCCTTGTGGGTAAAAAACTGAATCTAATATTGAAGGCTGGCATTTCTTTTTCTAGAATTGTGATCAGAAAAGAACATCCTGGCATGAATCATGATAAAACTTCCTGACAGTTCATCCCTTCTTAAAGTATATGGATACTTTTTCATAAAGGGTAGTAGAGTATAGCTTCTTCTCATATCCTTGAAAGAAAACCAGTGTTTTTTTTTAAAAATAAAAAAATACCCTCTGTTTTAATACATGTTTAGAACATTGTAATTGAGGTCTACTTATTACTTACAAACACCATCTGTCTACCACAAAATTCTTTTAGTGGAATATATGTGGAATATAAATGTTACTACTTTGTGGCAGACTAATGTCCTTGCTATCAATACTCTGGGACATGTGGAAAGCTTTTGTTCTCTTGGGTGTGATCAATTGGGCCCCTTGTTCAATTATCCAATATATGTTATATGTAATGCACAGTTTATGAATATTTCCCACTTATTCTTTTCCCAATTATTCTGTGAATGGATCCTTCATTTGGGCACTAGTATAGTCATTTTACAGATACAGGAGATGAAATCATTTTCCCAGTGGCACCAAGCTAGCAAGAGCTGGGACTAGAGTACACTCTGTCTCCAAAGCCTCATGAGTAGGTTTTTTCGTTCTGCCAGGCTGACTTTCTCAAGATTTTCTGGGCTCTCAGCATGGAAAACTACAGCTGATAAATCTTGTATGTAAACCATCTCTCATCCTGTTTATATCCTGGTCCAAATGAGGCACACCATGCTTTCCATAGTCTCAAAAGTCACCTCTCTACATGTGCTTTCTTCATTCCTAGAGGCACAAATGCAAATTCCTTTGATATTGATACACCTGGGTTGAACAAATCAGTCCTTTACCTGATCCATCAAGAACTGGGTTCCTGCCCCTTGGCAGATCCCTTTTTCCCTTGTCTCCCAAGTCATTGCTGCACCCATTCCAATAGGCTGGTATGCATCAGTAGTTCCCTAGGCTTTTACAAAAGTATCTTGTTAGGAAAATTGTGCTCAGCAAGCTTGTATATTAAAATCGAGTCATCTGCAACCTCCCTGTGCTTAAGAACCTACTGTCTGGTCAAGTTGGTAGTGACCCCCAGATAGCTCAAAGGTGACATCGAAATTTAGGAAATATTTTCTTGCAGACTGAATTGTTTTAATTGTGTTTTTACTGTTGACAATATCATACATGTGTAGAATACATTGGGATCATCTTCATCCCCCTCATCATTTCTCATTTCTACCCTACTTCCGGCACCCCAGTTATTCCCAAGTGGTTCCCCTATTTTTACCATAATGTCTGCCCTTTTTCTTTCTTTTTCCAGGACCCATGAACACAGTCATAGATGCTATGCGTCCATGTCATAGCCAGAAATTAGCATCCTATTCCGGTGTATCCCATCCTGCAGCTCTCGCAACCCTTCTACTTTCTCTTCCATGATGTTCCATGTTGGGCTTCGAAAGGGGTAACATGTGTGTCCACCTGGGACAAGAACTCAGCCATCAGTTATTCTCAGCACTTTGACAAGTTGTAAATTCAGAACTTTGACAGTTACCCACACTAAGACAGGCTCCTATGACCAAGGCTGAATGCTATACGTGTCTGTGAATATCAACATAAATATTTAGAAATCCATTTAACCTACAGATCCAAGTTCAAAATTTTAACCCTGAGAATAATCAACCCTAAAAGAAATATTCTGAGTGTTGTGACTACAGCATGGGAAAAGGCCATCTTATACAAAGAGCTCAGTACAAGCTTCACTGGACATCTTTCAAAACTTCACACCATGGCTATCTTCTATATTCCTTGACAGACATGAGAATCTTCTTGTCACCTGTCAACGGTATTGATTGAAGCATCCTTACCCTTGAATTATGGAAAGCTATCACTTCAGAGACATATCAGTTCTTGTCTTGTCAAATCTTCTCTGTGTTTCACGTCCCTGTTAATGATGCTTCAGTTCAGAAAAAAATGAATATAAAGAAACAATTGCTTCTATTGTTTTGTCTGGAAATTTCTCTACTGTCACAGTTCTGAAGAAAAGAAATACCTACTGAGATCTTAGCTTTTTTTATAGTGAGAACAAGATTTGAAAATCAGATGCCAGAGCTGCTAGGGGCAAGCCCTGGTGAGGACCAAGTCCTGCAGAGGAGATAAGGAGTCATCGAGGGAAGAGTGAGTTAGACAGGGTTCAGGGGAATCTGCCTGACTTCCTGGCAGCCAGAGTGTTCATTTATACAGAACTCAGTCGGCAGGCTTAGATTCATGTTATTCCAAAGCATAGATAATATTAATTTTGTCCCTCGACAGGTGCTTTAACTTTTTCTTGGTCCTAAGTTTAGTCATCACTGGTAAACTGTGACAGAACAGAGTTGTCCTTTTCAATCTTTTCCCCTCATCAAACCCATAACACAATATTTAAGAATCTTGTGGTTTCAAGGGCACTAGACAGAAAGAAATTCTCCAGGCCAGTCTGGGCATATTGCCATATCCCAAGCAGTGTATTATTAACTCTTAATGGTCAGAGTGTATAATTAAAAAGCGGCTTTTAATCTGATCTGCTGCCAACTCCTCTAGCCCATTGAATCTTGTTTATCTTTTTAAGTTTACTTTGTTGTGATTATCTTGTTCCTGAGTCTCAGTTCTGAGTTCCAGGGGGAGATGTCTCAAGCGTATCTTGGAGTCAGAGCCTTATAAGCAGATCTCTTTCATCTTATTTGAGTCACAATCTCCAGAGCTTAAGGAAGACCTTCAAGTAGGCCAGATAAGGATATCTCCCTAAAAGCTCAGGACTTTCTTGGGAAAGCTTAGAAGCAGTACCCCTGGGATGGTTCATAAGAAAATTTCCATCAATCCAATATCTCAAGTTGTACAAATATTAAAAGACCCCAAACAGGCAACACAGGGAGATCAAGTCCAAAAATGAAAGCCCACAGGACAGCAATTTAGCCGCTCAACTCAGCTTTGCTGGATCTTTGTCAAGCAGCTGTGCTGGCTGTATGACTTTTGTTGTTTCCCATTAGATATGGCCATGCCACAGAGCAGAGTTCATCAGTAGGTAATAAGCTGGTTTCTCTGGAAGAAATTAAGAGATAGAATGTCATAGTCTCGTGCCAAATATTAGGGAGAAATAGGAAATAGTGTAAAGGAGAGAGAGAAGGGGTTGAGGAGCCAGAGGAATCAAGGATACCACAAGAAAATGCCTCAAAAAATCAACTGAGACTCAATTAGACTCATAGTTATCAAGGAGTCTGTATGGGTCTGATGTAGGTCCTTTACATATGTGGCACGGTTGTATAGCTCAGTGTTCTTGTGAGATTCCTAGCTGTGGGAACAGCTGCTGTCTCTGACTCTTTTGCCCACCTTTGGGACCCTTTTTCTCTTCCTGGGTTGCCTCATCCAGTCTTAATGTAAGAGTATATGCCCAGTCTTATGCCACATTTGGTTGATGTCTTTGGAAAGGCTACTCTTTGCTGAGGGGAGGTGAACAAGGGTGGATCAGGGGAAAAGGGGAGCTGGGGTGGGGAGAGACTGTGGGAAGATGAGGGAGAAGAAACACAGTTGGGATGTAACATATGAGAGAAGAAATTTTTAAAAAATATAAACACTAAAAAAAGTCTCTTAGTTACATTTCTACTGCTATAAGTCACCACTTCCAAGGAGACTTACAAAAAATGTCCCATTAGTAACTCACAGTTCCATAGTATTAGAGTCCATGACATGAACATGGCAGAGGCCTGCAGACATGGTCCTAGAGAAGTGCCTGCTGGCTCACAACTTTAGGCACAAACACAAGACAGAAAGAGTTAACTGGGAATGATGTGGGCTTTTGAAACCTTAAAGCAGCAATTCTCAATCTGTGGGTGACACAAGGATAAGTCATGACGTCCTTGTTTTTAATAGCCGAGGAGTATTTCATTGTGTAAATAAACCACATTTTCTGTATCCATTCTTCAGTCAAGGGATTTCTGGGTTGTTTCCAGCTTCTGGCTATTATGAATAAGGCTGCTATGAACATAGTGGAGCATGTGTCCTTGTGATATGATGGAGCATCTTTTGGGTATATGGCCATTAGTGGTATAGCTGGGTCTTCAGGTAGAATTATTTCCAATTCTCTGAGGAACCGCCAGATTGATTTCCAGAGTGGTTGTACCAGTTTGCAATCCCACCACCAACAGAGGAACTACTTTAAAGGGTCACAGTATTAGGAAGGTTGAGAACCAGTGCCTTAAAGCCTATCCTTTGTGACATATCTCCTCCAATAAGGTGACACCTACTAATCCTTTCCAAACAGTTCCATCAACAACTGGGGACTAAGTCTCCAGTTATATATGAGCTAGTGTGTGTGTGTGTGTATGTGTGTGTGTGTGTGTGTGTGTGTGTGTGTGTGTGTGTGCATTCTCATTTCAACTACCACAAGATTTT
The DNA here is from genome assembly GCA_028551405.1 of Uromys caudimaculatus. Taxonomy (NCBI): domain Eukaryota; kingdom Metazoa; phylum Chordata; class Mammalia; order Rodentia; family Muridae; genus Uromys; species Uromys caudimaculatus. The sequence continues at coordinate 8,427,795 of CM052703.1, forward strand.
GGGAAGCACACAAGACTGGATGTCTTAGGAATTCCTTTGCTGTGATCAAACACCATGACCAAGAGCAAATTGCAGAGAAAAAAAGTTATTCAGCTTCCTCATCTATAGCACTGCTCATCATTAAAGGAAGTTAGGACAGGAACTCCAACAGAACAGGATCCTGCAGACAAGAGCTGATACAAAGGCCACAGAGAGGTGCTGCTTACAGGCTTATTTCCCCTGGCTTTCTCAGTCATCTGGTTTCTTATAGAACTCAGGACCACCAGCTCAGGGCTGCCACCACCCACAATGGTACTAGGCCCTCCCCCATTGATCTCTAACTGAGAAAATACCTTACAGCTGGATCTTATGGAGGCCTCTCCTCAACTGATGTTTCTTACACTCTAATAACTCTAGCTTGTGTTAAGTTGACATAGAACCAGCCAGAACACTCTATCTCTAATAGAACTGATAGTAATTAAATAAAAATGAGTTTAAGTACATTTTATTTATTACTGTAATAAGTACTATGTAATAAGTAACGATCTAACTTAAAATGCACATATAACTACTAGGCATGGACTGTTCTCCATTAGTAAAGTGGGACTTTGTTAGCCTCCTTCAGTCTGCTCCACTCACTATCCCATGCTTCTCTAATACGGTTGAAAGAGCTGTCATAGAGCAGTGTATCTAGCACCCGAGTCCAATGGCATTCACTTGATTTACTTGCCTACTGCACACTCCAGCTTCTGGATTCCTTGTGACTGAGGCTTATTTTATCCCTGCTGTCCTTTCCAGGTGAGGATATCAAACAGTTATTGGTCCTCTGCCTTTACATTTGCTTCTATTGCAGAAGAGTATTCTATTGCTTCTGAGTAGATTCTCTGTCTCCTTGGCTAAAGGAAATAGAGAATATGATAAGGGAGTAGGATTTGTGGATGGGGAGCCTTGACCCCTGCTTCTCCTGCTTCTCCTGTGACCTGGGTAAGATCCCCTCTACAGATAACAACTTCCTTATTTAAAATATAAGAATTGAATGAGAAAATGTGTAAGGATGATATCTACTTCAGAACTTATTCACATAATCACAGTTTTGGGTAATTTTTAGAAAGTAACATATTAATATATCCTTAGTATCTTCATTATATATATATATATATATATATATATATATATATATATATATATATATATATATATATATATA
>CM052703.1:8429080-8493216 GCA_028551405.1 Uromys caudimaculatus
AATTAACACATATAGCATGCATACATTGTACCTGCAAGTGAGTACAGTTACCTATCCATGGAGGCCAGAATGGGTGTCAGGTCCCCTGGAGCTTGTGCTATAAGTGAATGTGTACCACATGATGTGAATGCTGGGAACAGAACATGGGTCTTCTAAGAGAAAGGCAAGCACTGTTAACCACTGAGCCATCTCTGCAGCCTTCCTGATGAATATATTTTTAATTTAGTTAACTGCATTCAAATTTAATACCTACCTGTAATTGATGCATTGGACTGAGAAGATTTTACTCTGAGAACTGCCTTTCCCCCTTTTCCCCTTATATACCTGAGGAGACCAACAAATTCTATCATATATATATGTGTGTGTGTGTGTGTGTGTGTGTGTGTGTGTGTGTGTGTGTGAAATTTTGTTATATAAAGTGCTCATAGGAATACTTATTTTGAGAATAGGAATAAATAGTTTTCTCCCTAAGATACTTTTTCCACTAAGTAAAACTAAAATATTTTCTTTCATGGTCGTTTTCTTTGTGTTTCATAATATTAGTTATTTCTATAATATTGTAGTAAAGGAAGCCCCTGTCTCATTCTTATTACATGCATGGTGTTAATAAGTGGTTATTATAATTATTTAGAAGACTTACTCTCAGCTTTACCAGAAGAGACCAGTAAATTATCTAATGAGAGACTTGAGCTACCACTAGAAGAGATTTACCAAGTGCATCCAGAGGATGGGGGAAGTAGTCACTCTTCACAGGAGGGCTACGAGCAGAGTGGCTCTCTCATATAACTTTATGGAAGGGCTATGAATTGTTCAAGGTCTTAAAAATACTGAAACTCAGAGTTTGGAACTGAGGTTAGTTCTTGTTCCAAGGTATATCACTCCTCTGGAAAGAAGTGATCAGGTTCTTCCTAATTCACCATGATGAGCTTCTCCAGTGGAACACCGCCATATCAGTTGTTTTAAAATGGGTACTCAGAGCATGTTATATTTATTAGTCTTAATTTCAAACCATTCTTTGGGCACTCCATATTTTAGAAAATTTCAACAGTTGAGATGGTATTAACATATAAAATATAATTGAAACAAAGATACCGAAATTAGGTCTGGGTTTCAGGTATTGTAAGTGCATTTAAGTAATGCTCTGTATGGTTCCCTGGAAGCTGATTTCTGTAAATTGATTTTGTTTGGTCATGTATCTCCCTTTTCTTCCCTAGTCCCATCTTCCATTTTAAAATGAATTAAACCAACCCAATTGCTGTAAGGTGAACCTACTCCAAGATATGGCAGAAGCTACAAATTAATAATAATAATAATAATAATAATAATAATAATAATAATAATAATAATATTCAAGCTGTTTTCCCTGGTTGACCCCGGTCGTTTTTGCATATAAGTATGGAGCAATTAGGCTTACTCCTGAGACTGGCTAGCAACCATGATTCTGGGCTAGTAGTGATAGGGCTCACACTTGCTGCTTGATAACTAATATGGTCTTACATACAGATGTTATGTGTTATGGATTCCCCTCCTCTAAACTTCAGCAGACTAGTTGGAAGTGGAGGCCTGAGGGTCTGTTCTGACATTCTTTTTTAAGAACTAAAGAGTAAATGTTAACACTGACTTTCCCCTTTTCAGGAGCATCTATCTTCAAAGTACTCTCTTCTACCGCCACGGATCTAAAACTTTATTTGCTGAGCCGAAAAGTGAAAAATCAAGAGAATAACATAAAATAGATGTAACTCCCACTGGCTGCATCTACTTTTTAAAACTTTTCCTGCTTATTTTTCAGTCTTGCCTCTGCTTGGTTAAACTCACTGGTTTCTTCCAGAAACACATTGGCTGATCAGATGTAAACGATTTGCACATTGAGGTATTGTTTCTACCTTGCTTGGTTTGATTGAGAGGCAGGAATAGACATGCCATTTAAAATTTCGTTTCTAAAAGTTACCATTAAAAGCAATGGATGTGACTGTAGCATCTTCATAGATACTTTGTTTCTGTGCCCTCCCCCTGCCGGCCACCGTTCCTCTTCTGTCTGCCCCCTTCCTGGCTGCCACAGATATTTTCATCTTGATTTTCTTTATTCCCTGTTCTCTCTCCTCTTCCCTTCAGACCCCCATTCTCTTTTTACTCCCTTTGGTTCCCTTCTAATTTCATGACCTACATTGATATACACACACATATAAAAACTAAACTTGAGGGTCTGCATGTGAGAAAACCTGTGCTCTTTGACTTTCCGTGTCTGGGCTATTTTGCTTAGCATAGTAGCTTCCAATTCATTGTTTTCCTGCAAATATTATGATTTCATTTTTCTTTAGAGTGGAATCAAATCCTTCTGTACATATACAATAGATTCACTTTTTCTAAATGTTGATTGGTATCTAGGCTGATTCCATTTCCTAGTTATCTTTCACAGTTTACCAATAAATATATTAGTTGTGCTAAAGTCCATATGGGAGAACTTAAAATCATTTGGGCATGTGTTTAGTTCTAATTTAGGTTCTACTTTAGGATTTTGAGGAGCCTTTATAATGATTTCTATAATGGCCACATTAGTTTGTATTCCCAACAACAGTTAATAAAAGTCTCTTTTTCTCCATATCCTTAGCAGCATTTGTTGCTATTTGTTTTCTTATTAGTCATTTTGACTGTGGAGAGAAGGAATTTCAAAATATTTTAAATATATTTTTCCCAATAATAGCACAGGAAACCACCCAAGAATTGACTAGTGGAATTACATGAAGTAAAATACACTTCTTCACTTTATTGGAAAGTATTGGTAGGGTAAAGGGGCAACTTCTAGAATAAGGAGAATCTTTGCCATTTATATTTCAGACAAGGACTTAATATTTAGAATACAATAAGAACTAGACAAATTAAACAACATAACCCAAATCTTCCAGTCACTGTATAAGATAATGAACTGAACAGTTACCAATAGAAGTTCATATGACTACATATTTAGAGAGTGATTGAAACATTATCTTCCTTCCTTCCTTTCTTTGTCTTTCTTCTTTTGTGTGTGTACATATGATTGTCCTGGTAGAGTGTTGTCTCCCTCCAGACTTCCGGTTAGTATGCACTGACTTCCTGATGATACCAACATCGACAGGAAGTTGTAATACTTCTTTATTGCTTCTTTAAGATTGGACAACATCAGTGGCTTAAAACAATACAGACATGAAGTTCTGGAGGCAAAGTCTGAAAGAACTTCTTTCAGCGGAAGTATCCGTGGGTCTGTGCTGGGTTCTGGGAGTCCCAGAGGAGATACCCCTTCCTGCCTTTTCCATCTGCCAGAGGCATCTGGCCCCTGTGTGTACCCTTAAAGCTGGAAGTATAGCATCTTCCCTATTCACAGGCCTTTGTTCTCACCCTTGAATAAAGACCTATTGTCCTTCCTCCTATAGAAGGATTCACTGATTCCCTCCTACCCACATGTCTCTTTCACTACAATTATACCATTCCAAGATGTATAATCTAACCAAACTGAAAAAATGTTGCAATGGAAGGTCACAGATTCACAATCCATAATGGCTAATATTGATTGTCAATTTGAAAAGCTCTAAAATCATTCAGAAGACAAACCTCTGGCTATATCTGTGAGGGAGATTCTAGACTAGGTTAAGTGACATAGGATGTTTTAGCATTAATATATCTTTAAGTATTTCAAATTGGATTTTAGTAACAAACATAAGATCTCCACGAACCAGCGAGGAGTGCTACATTTGCCAGATAGATTGACATCTGCCCCTTTTCCTTCCTACTGTTGACCTTTATTCCCAAACAGCTGGGCAGCTTGTCTGTTAAGAGAACCCTCTGGAGCTGAATAGGAGATTCCCTGAGAGCTTAAGGAATTACTATGTGGAACCAAAGGTATCACATGGTGATGGGTAATTATGGATTAAAGGATGAAGAAACAAATGAGATGTACTTTTCCATGAGAGTGTGCTGCTTGAAGTGTTTTTACTTGATGGGTAGTGATCAGTGACTGGAGTAAACTCTTCTGCTTTGGTTTGAATTCCTGTCCCAAACTCCCACAAGGTTAAAGGAAAAGTCTGTCCCACCCTTTGCCCTTGTAGATAATTATTTTCATTATCTGTGTGAGTTTGCAAGGTTAGCAATGGGAAAAATAGTGGTTTGGGGAGAAATTTATCTTGCCTACCTATCTCCTTATTCTGCTAATTACCTAACTTTTCTGAGTAACAAATCTAATGTCTAATATGCTTACAAGTCTTTCTGTCATGATTATCTGTGCATACACTGTCAAAGAAATATATGAATTATTTTGATCATACATTTGCATTTTGGGATTTTTGTTTTTTGGTTTGTTTTTGAGAGAGGGTCTTACTCCTTAGCATATGCTGAGAAGAAATTAAATTTTCAGCTCAAGCTAGCTCTGAGTTTATGACCATACTCTTACTGAAGCCTCTTGCATGCAGGTGTGATCCATCATGTCTAACAATTTTTCAGTTTTAATGAAGTTGAGCTTAGGAGCATTTGCTATAATTTGTTTATTACTGTTTTTATTATATTATGACATAAAATTTTAGGGATGACAAAAATGTCAATGCGTCAAAATACTTAAAAGATTTGTTAATGATCACTGAGGATGATGATGAAGAAGAAGGAGAAGAAGGAGGAAGAGGAGAAGGAGGAGGATGAAGAAGAAGAAGAAGAAGAAGAAGAAGAAGAAGAAGAAGAAGAAGAAGAAGAAGAAGAAGAAGAAGAAGAAGAAGGTGAAAAAGAAATAGGAAAAGTGGGGTTAGAAACCACTAAGCTTGTGTCAGATTTGCTAGAGACTCCACATTACATCACCCACAGATATTCCTGTCTTATTTCAGGTATTTACGGCCTCCCCCTTTTCTACCCTACTTTCTTTCTGTGAAACCATTGATTAAATATTTAATATATGAATTGTGTGTCTTGGACCTTGTAAATGTAAGAAGGACACAATTTGGAATTCAAAGAAGTAGCTAACTCCTGAAACCAAAAACTTCTATTTGACTCAGGGGAAGAAGAGTGACCCATGGATCATAGTTATTTCAATAACATATGCAAATATGTACAAACATCGTTAAATAGGAGAAAAAAATCTAATTTTCACTTTATGAACTTGAACTCTATTTCTGTTTCTTTTCAGCTTTCTCCCAGAACAATAGTTTTGCTGGTCATAACCTCAGAACAATATAATTTTCTGCTTCTGATGGATTTTTGTAACTTCCTGCATGTATGCAGTGATGCTTAATGTACATCATCTACTTCATTGGATTTAGAGCAACTATGTAAATATATCTTTGGGTGTGGCTATGAGAGGATTTCAGGAAACATTGACAGTGGGAAGCAGCATTCTTAGTCCATTTTCTGGGGACTGCTGCACTTTGACCAGTGGAGGCAGAGTCTTACTGCCATGGTTCTCCATCCTTGTTTCAGTATACCCTCAAATTGTTGGCCAAAATGAACAGTTAATTCCTCCTTTAAGTTGTTTGTGCCAGATTGTTGTAGAACAGGATACTCTGAGAAAAACAGCCACTGATTTCATCAATTCAGCTGAGCCTAGTTGGAGAACTTGGATGGGTAGTGAAGGAAAGATGGATTTCCAGGAAGTCAGTAGAGCAGTGAATGATTAAAATATGGTCATGTGAGATTTTGAAAGAGCTAAAAAAATGATGATGGGACCATCAAGAACTCCTGAAGATATGCCATTACTGACTGTTGACATTCACCTATAGAAAGAGTGTATGGGAGAGTCCTTAGATCTTTACCTGAGATTCCAGGCCAGTCATATGCAATTTTTCCCTAATTACACATGACCTCAGTGTCTCTTATGTGCTATCCTATATAGGTTGGGGAATACTAGATGAGAAGGGATTCATATGTGTGGCTTTGAGAAAGCCATTAGTCTCATCAGGAAGACTTTTCAGTGCCCATGCCTTGGGGTTACTGACACTCCTGTAAACTCTATAAGTCAACCTAGTGAACTCATTGGTGTGCCTGGGTGGATTTTGCTGGAGTTAAAGAACTTATACTTTGGTTTGTTGTTACCACCTTATGAGGAAAGGGTAGATGTCTATATATCTCCAGGGAAAGAGCACAGATAAGAATAAAAGCAACTAACATTTTGAAAGCCTTGTGTTTGGAGAATTATTTCCTTACTAGAAAATGTAGTTTCTTTCTCTCCATGTAGTTGAAAATTTGACCTCTTGCATTCAAGAACACGCACAGAATTTAATGTCCTTTGAGAAAGTATAAAACCAGTGACCTGAAGATTCAGAAACTGTAAATGATCCTTCCCAGTGGGAATGTCAGTAAAGTTGTCTGGTCCTTTTCTGAAGGACAGAGAGGAAACTGTTAGCTCATGGTGAGACCCTAGCTCCAGTGTTTGCAGTGTGAATATACTCTGCTATATAAACGTCATGATTCCCTCACACTCGGTCCTTCACCTTTTGGCTATATACCTTTCTAAGACAATCTCCCTTCCCTACTTGCATTATGTTGTTTAAATTTCTTCTATGCAGAAACTTGACAGAACTTGTACCTGTTGTAACAAGTTTTTTTTTTTTTTTTTTTTTTTTAATTTTAGGGCTGAATTTTAATAGACTATAAGTTGGAATTCTTACATTTAAAACAGAACCTTAAAATTATCGACTGGTTCACTGGTTCAAAATGGTTTTATGGAAAAATTAATCTGTAACAAAAACTTGGCATCAAATGCAAAGGCTCCGCTGTTTTTTTGAGCAAAGCGTACAAAGGTTTCAGGGACAGGACCAAGAACGAGGGGCTCAGACATTTACAACAACAGGCCTTTTCTCTTCCTCTTCTTGACAGGAGGTGGACAGAGAACCGCTCGGATAGCTTCATCAAACACTGTCTTGAGTCCTCGCTGTGTGAGTGCTGAACACTCCAGGTATTTGACAGCACCGATCTCCTTGGCCATGGCTAGCCCCTGCGGATAGGTGATGGGGGTCAGCTTCTTCTCCTTCAGCTTCTCAATCGTGTCCTTATCATCCCTAAGGTCAAGTTTCTTATCAATGCAGCATTCTGCTCTAAAAGTTAATACTATACTTCAAAAAAATTACAGCTTGTACATTTGTAGGCATAGTCAGCATCTTGTCAGAAAAGCAACTCATTTCACTCATAAACTTTACATTATTATTAAAGAGTATTAGCATAATATGTCTTATGTTTTTATATTAGAAATACTTTTTGTTAATGTGACAAAATAGGATAAATAACTTAAAGGAGAAGGATTTTTTTGACTTACAGTTTTAGAAGTTTTAGTCCGTGTTCAGTCATGTCCAGTGTTTGAGTCATGAGCCTTATGGTAGAAAGGCATAACAGAACACAGTTAATCATGATAATACCTACCAAGTAGCAGGATGAAGTGAGGGGGAGAGAAAAAAAAGATGGAAAGAGATAGACAGGGACAGAGAGACACAAAGACTTAAAGACATGGAAGACATAGAAGTATGTATATGTACATAGATAAACACACATATACATATATAGAAACACACAGAGAGAGAAAGAGAGACAGAGAGAGAGAGAGAGACACAGAGAGAGAGAGACAAAGAGACAGATACAGAGACAGAGAGAGACAGAAAGAGAGGATGTGGGTTGAGAAAGAGACGGAAAGAGAGGGAGAAAGAGAAGAGAATAGCAGGGCCTAGTTTAAATTTGGCTTTAAGGATACACTCCTAATGTCACACTTCTTCCAGCTGGTCCATGCATAGTGAAATCTTGACAAATTCATAAAACAATGCCACCAGCTAAAGTCTTAGGCTCAACACATGAGCTTGTAGAGGCATTCATTTCATATTTATACGTGTGTATAACCATTTTCTTGAAAGTTTATAATGAGTTCTTTTGCCAGAAATTTGTGCAGCTGGTAATTCCATTGCTTTATACATTTTATCTAGCAAAACTGAATCTTGTTGCATTTATCTACATTTCTAGGCCTCAAACAACTTGCTTAGCAATGGCCTCATAATATGATAAGCTAATTTTAAGCAAGTTCATTGAAATACACATCCTTTGAGTGTTTCAGTTCTGGGAATCTTTCAGTTATAAATTGTTTGTTTTCTTTCTCGGAAACTGCCACTCTGAGCCAAATCACAAATTAATAATGGTGTTTGATTAAAGATATTTCATATTAAGACCTAGGTTGCACTAATCATCTTTCTATGTTATGAATCATGAATATGAGGTAATTGAGGACATATAATTCAGCCTTAGAGGAAAAAGGATTTTTAATTTTGCTGCTAAAAGACTTTAGTGGATCAAGGAGCAGAATTTTATGTTCTTGGCATATCCATCTAAAAGTTAGCTCAGTTAAAGATGTCCTTCACCCATGAGGCTATATTGAAAGTAAGTTGTGTATCCTTTTACCATAAAAAAGGTCAGCACATGGAGTAAGCACAGCTGAGTTCTCATTCTGTCTGTACTGATGATTTGAATGATTTGTGTATATTTCTGTCTCCTGACATTGAATATTTTATCTATAAAATGAGATATCTTTAAATAAAAATTATTACTATGTCTCTCTGTGTGTATAATGCATATGTGGGCACATGTGCACAATTATATACACAGAGGTAATAAGACAAATTCATGAAGTCAATTTTCCTACCCAAATTTATGTGGCTTCTCTGTTCAAGGATAGGCCATCTAACCTGAATGAATATAAACGTTACCTCTGAGTAATACTGCTAACCCAGAGAAGTCCTAACGTGTCAGTCTTTCAGTGCAGTGCCTCCTCTGAACTTTGCAAAGGCAGTTATATGTTTGGTTATATATTTGTTTTTCTGCATTTGATCTTCATTGCACAGAGAAATCTTCTTTACCATGAGGTCTTTCCTTATGCTTATTGGCTCAGGACATAGCTGTGTTATACCTAAGCAGGTTCTGTTCCCAGATAAAACATAAGTAGTCGGCGAATTTGGAAGCACTTACTATCTTCAGTTCTCTATTTCTCTTGTGTTTTCACCATCACACCTCAAGAATGGTTAGTTACTACCTAACTCTCTGGTGCCTAAGCAAAGTTTAAATATTTACATATTCTGTTGGTTAGGCACATTGGCTCTGAACTGCATGGCCTATGTGGAATACTATTTTTGCAACTTCTTATTAAAAGAACATCAGATGATTTTATTTTTTACTTCTTGATACTTTTTTTTTAACCATAACATGTGATTGTGATAAGGTATATGACATTAACTAGGTTAGAGTGTTAAATAAGAGAAAATACACATATACAAAGGGCAACATCTAATATAAGATGGAAAACAATGAGCAGTAGCTTTTATAATCACTCATTCAAAAAAACCATTTATAATCCAACAGGTACGATTTCTAAATGAAAGAATTGTCTTGAAGACAATGGAGATATTGAAACTGTCTTTTTGGTAATTTATTTTCCCTTTTATTGAAAATAGATTATTTTCTCATACAACATATTCTAATTACAGTTTCCCCTCCCCTCTACTCCTCCCAGTTCCTCCTCCCCTCTGCTTCCATCCAGATCCACTCCCTTTCTGTCTCTCATTAGAAAAGAAGGGGCTTCTAAGAGATAACAAGCAAATATAACAAAAATAAAATATAACAAGACAAAACAAAAACCACCATAGGAAAGTTGGATGAGGTGAGTCAATAGGAAGAAAATGGTTGAAGAGAAGACACAAAAATCTCTCACACACACTCAGGAGTCCCATACAAAAGCTTAGCTGAAAGCTATAATGAATACACAGAGAACCTAGTGAAGGATCATAGAAGCCCTATGCTTGCCGTCTTAGTCTCTGTGTGTTCACATAAACCTTGTTCAGTTGATTTAGAGAGAGTTGCTCTCCAGGTATCCTCCATCTCCTCTTGCTTTTATCCTCTTTCCATTTCTATTCTTTAGGGTTCCCAGAGCCCTGAGGAGAGGGATTTGGTGGGACATCCCATTTAGGGATGAGTTTCAAAGTTTCTCACTCCCTGTGTGGTGACTGGATGTGGGTTTCTGTATTTGTTCCTATCTGAGGCAGGAGAATGCTTCTGTGATGATGGTTGAATAAGGCACTAAGCTATGAGTATAGCACAATATCATTAAGAGTCATTTTAACCCTATTTTTAAAAACAGCAGTAATATTTGGCTTTACTCCAGGTCTGTGGGCTATCTATTTTTTTGTTCTTGGTCACTGAAGCATTGTCAGGTATACATTCCATCTTGTGAATTGGACCTTAATTCAAATCATGGATTGGTTACTCCAGTGTTGGCTTTGATCCACCATTGCCCTAGCATATTTTGCAGACAGGATAACATTGTAGATCAAAGAGTTTGTGTCTGATTTGGCCTTTATCTTTTGGTAGGCTGTAGAATACCTTCGTGTATCCAAGACATTAGAACTTAAGTGTGAAGGTTCTGTGTAGATACCAGCATGACTTCTTGTGTTCAATGAGTTGTGTGGTATTCTTCAGCAATGGGACTTTGCTGTCGGTTTATGGAGAGCAACCTATTGTCTTGACAACAGCCTGTGTAGTTTAGGGATTTCCATTGGATGTCCCCTAGTCAACAACTCAGTTGTATAATATAGTCTCTTTACTGAGATCTTTGGTGAAAAGAGATGGCCAGTTGGGACTCAGTCTCCTCCATTACTTGGAGACTTCATTAGGACCATTCATATATTTTATGAAGTTTCCGTTGTACTCGGTTTCCATACCACCCCTTAGATATCCCTCCATTCTAGTTGCTTCTTCCTACATTCCCTTCCTCAACTCAAGTTTTCTTTCCCCTCCCCATCTGATTCTTCCATTCCCATCCCCCCTGACCTTAGTCTACCCATAAAATCTATTCTATTTCCCATTGAGAGAGATCCACGTGTCGTCTCTAGCTCCTTCCTCCATCCCTAACCTCTCTGAGTCTATGGATTGTAGCTTCATTATCATTTATTTAATGGATAATACTCACATATAAGCAAATACATACCATATTTATCTTTCTGTGTCAGGTTCTTTTTCCTAGGATGATATCAGAAAGTTTAAGAAGTAAAGAGAATTAATATTTCTTACCTGTGCCTTACCAATATTTATTTGATGAGAAAATTATTGACCTGACAAAAATGACTTTTGGTTTGTGGTTCATTTAACTGCTGCTGAAACTCTTTATATTTTTTTCTGTTTATGGCCTCTTATTTGTTTTTTAAAAAGCAATTCAAATAAGTAGCAACTTTTCATTAATCACCTACTCAATTCCTGATAAACAGGCACCTCACTGAGAATTGAAGAATATTTAGAAATTTACCCGTTTTTGATCTAGAATTAATTTATTAATAAAAACACATACTAGGAGAGAGAGTTGAAGAAGTCAGAATCTTGAAGTGTTGTCTAGCCTTAAAGGTTTAAGGCTGCAGAATAAAGGAAAGGCAGAAGGATATCCATCAACCTGTCTTTTGCTAAAATTCTCCTTAATTAGTTTCTTTTTCCATTGCTGCAATAAAATACTGTGAAAAAAAGCAACTTAGGTGAGAAAAGCTTTATCTCACAGTTTCAGGCTACACTCCTTGATTTCTAGGACATCACAAGGTAGGGACTCTTTTCACCCCAATTAACCTAATTAAAATCCCCCATAGGCATGTCCATTGGCCAACATAATCAGACAGTTTTTTTTTTTTGAAATTTCCTTCCTAGAAGATTCCAGATCCTGCCAAGATGCCAATTGACATCCACCATCACACTTGTAACAGGCTGCAAATTGTATACAACAGTATGGAAGTCTCTCAGAAGCAATGAGAGCTGCCTCTTACAGGGAAGGAAAACTTTTAAAATTACCCAATACTCCCTGTGGTTTACTGATAGTCTCCGTACCTGCTAAATTGTTTGGTTATTATTTGGATGAATCTCTTGCAAAGCTTAATAAAGATGAGTGATGTCTCTTCAGGGACAAGGATCTGAGGTACATCATACTTTACACTTTATAATGCAAAATCATTTCACTAAATGACATAAAAGCCATACCTTTAGTTAAATAATACAGATATATGTTCAAGGTCTTGAGCCTTTTGCACCTTAAAATGTAAAAACACAACCCTGGGCATCTATCTTGAATAAATGCTGTGAGAGTTCTGTATGTGTTCTACTACTTCAACTGTGTGGGTTTCTAAGGTCTAAACATATACCTGCATTCCATGATGCTTGCCAAATTTCTACTTCAGTTTCTATAACATTTTAAAGGTGCGATTTTGGGGGGAATCTCTAGAAAATTTCATGAAATAAGAACACAGTGAATGCCAGTTCACTGTGTAGAATGCACATTTCTTTCACATTAAATAGCATTCTTCAGGTTAGCCAGTTAGTAAGTACCATGTCTGGTTGCAGACTGTGTGATTTTTTTCACCTTTATTTGATACTAAATATCAATAGGCAGGTAATTGTGTTCTTCATACTTCAAAGTATAATAAGAGAGAGAGAGAGAGAGAGAGAGAGAGAGAGAGAGAGAGAGAGAGAATGAATCAGGGAGGTATTTGCATGTCAGTAATGTTTCTGTAGGAGCAAAGCATGTCTATGGGCACAAGGTTAGGGACCATTTCACTAGCAGTGGCATAAGTGAATGAAAGGAATGGTTCTGAAGCTAAACCAAAGGGCAGGAACTAAAACAAATGCCCAGTACGTGATACCTGGCTCCCAAAGGCTTTTGCTTGCATTGATTCTTCCAATTATTTATATTGTGTCCATATGGTAAAGGGTCTCCTCACATTGGCCCTGGTCGCTGTGATGAGTTCTTCTCCTTCCCCAGCCTTGTGTTACTTCAGATCAGTTTTCAGGATGTCGGGTTGGCTTGGTGAAGTTTGACAGTGAAATCTCAGGACAACTTTTTACTCCACATTTTCTAATTTTTTATTTCTAGGAAAATCTGTAAGCATGTCTGCAGCCATGTCACACACATGGGCCATAAAAAGTTCTTCTGTGCATACAATGGCCAACTTATATTTTTATTGCTATGAGGAGCCACCATGACCAGAGCAACTCTTATAAAGGAAAACAATTAATTTGAGATGGCATACAGTTAAGAGCCTTAGTCCATTGTCATCATGGTAGGAAGCATGCTGACATGCTGGCAGACATGATGCTGGAGAGATAGCTCTGAGTTCCACATCTGGAATGCCAGGCACCAGGAAGAGAGAGTAAGCCACTTGGCCTGGCTTGAGCTTCTGAAGTTTCAAAGCCCTCTTCCAGTGATACAGTTCCTCCAACAAGGCCACATATACTTCAACAAGGTCCTACCTCCCAATAGTGCAATTACCTATGAGCCTCTGGTGGATATTTTCATTCAAACCACCATGTGGCTTTGGATGGAAATTGGAAAATAGTAAGGTTTTGGTGGGAATTCTCCTCAGAAGAGAGTATATGTTTGGGCTTAAAAATATCCTGTCTATGGAGAAACCTAGGTGAGACTCCTACCAGCATGGGGTATAGAGACTTAAGTGGCCACCTCCTGTAGACTTCCAGTGGTGGGAGAGAGACATCAACCCTCCTACAAAACCTTCAACCCAAAATTTGAAGGAGCAGAGAATGAGGGAACAGCCAACCAGTGACTGCCCTAACTTGAGACACATCCCAGGTAACAAACCCAATCCCTGAAACTATTAATAATACTCTGCTATGCTAGTAGTCAGGAACCTAGCCTAACTGTCTCCTGGGAGGCTTCATCCAGCAGATAGAAACAGATGCAGAGACCCACAGCATCAGGTGGTGCTAGGGGAGTCTTGTGGAAGAGTTGGGGATAGGGTTGAGTGAGCCAGAGGGGTCAAGGACACCACAAGAAGACCTACAGAGTCAACTAACCTGGTCCCATGTGGGCTCACAAAGACTGAACCAACAACCAGAAAGCATGCCTGGGCTGGACCTAGGCACCCTACACATTTGTAGCAGATGTGCCGCTTAGTCTTCATGTGGGTCCCCTCACACTTGGAGTAGGGGCTATCTCTGACTCTGTTGCCTGCCATTGGATCTCCTTCTCATAACTGAGCTTCATGGCCTCAGAGGGAGAGGATGTGCTTAGTCCTACTGCTACTAAATGTCCCAGGGTGAGGCAGTATCTAAAGGGGGCTTCCCCTTCTTTGGGGAGAAGAAAGGACAATGGAAGTAAAAAGGGGATTGGGAGGAGGCAGTGCATGAAGTGATCATGATGTAACGTGAAAAAAAATAAATTAATAAAAAATAATATGTTCCTGGAGATTCAAGTGGTTTGCTTGTGACAAATACTCTGGAAAGCTGTAATATCCATTATAATAATGATACTGTTCTCAAAATTTATAATGTTTAACATCTGTTTATGCTCATTACAATATTATTTATGTATCAATGTGTGTGTGTGTGTGTGTGTGTGTGTGTGTGTGTGTGTGTGTGTGTGTGTCTATATGACTGTGTGCCTGTGTGTCTATGTGTGGTCAGAAGACAACTTTCAGGAGTTGCTTCTGTCTTTCCACTCTGGGTATTAGGACTGAAGTGTGGGTTCAGGCTTGCACAGAAAGCCTCTTTACCAGCTGTGCCACCTTGTCAGCCTTTCAGTACTTCACTTTCTTTTATAAGTTTATCTAGCATGTTTTATTCTATCCATCCTTAAACAGCAAATACTTTTGGACACATTAACTGCCATATGGTTTCAAACATTCAATTGGTTTGATGCACAGACAACATTAATGACTATTTTACTCTTTAAGTGTTAGTATTTCTGTGAGTGTGTCTCCCTCTGTTGTTTGCCCCTCATGAGCCTAAATTCTCATTGTGAATTTTCCACCCTGATCTACTCAACTGAAATAAGGTTCCTGAGCACTTACTAAGTGGGTGGCGATTATGGTAATTGATTAAGCATTTTATATCTTTCATGGCACAGTATGAAAGAGCTAGATATGATCCACTTTGCACTCAATTTAATTTTTCAATCTAGTCTTCAATAAATTGCAATAAATTGTTTAGGGAATCATGAGCTTGCATTTTTGAAAATAGAATCAGTTAAGTAAATAAGTAACTAAAGCAGATGGCATATCTTACCACAATAAGAAGTAAGGCAGGGCATGGATCAGGGTGCACTACTGGATGTTTGCAAGAAGAATTTTCTGGCTCCTCTTTGAATGCTAGTAAGTTCTGAAGCCTACTGCTTCTGATAAGGTTTAATGTAGGCTTCTGATGCTACAGTAAGGTTTAATGTAGGATGGGAAAATGAAGGACTATAGGAGCCACTTATATTTTTATTTTATTTTGTACTTCATTCATATTGAAGGGTCATATTTCCCCATTTCCTGGGAGGCACATACTATTCAAGTTTCGGGCCAGCCACCACCTCTTCTGGGAATCTGTTCCTGATCACCTCTCATTACTCCCAGGTCTAAGCAATCACTCATGCTTCCTTCTTCCCCTCTGAGTTGCACTGGCCTCCGCTCTGGCTGTCCTCCAGGTCCATCTTTTATTGCACACAGAGCCCAGAGCCTTGTGGTGGTGGAATTTGCTCCTATCTCAAACTGTGTTCAGGGCTTGACACATAGTTCATGTTTAATTAATGGTTGTTTGATGAATTTGGCAAAAGACCAGGACAAGAGATCAAATTGTCCATATTTTTATGGCAATTTTAAGAGTATTTTAAGATAAATATTTTTCAAAGACTTAAAAGTCCTTGATAAACCAGAAGTTCTTTAAAATTAATAATATCTTTTAGTATATCTAAAATAAGATTTTTTAAAATTTTATTTATTTATTTATTTATTTATTTATTTATTTATTTTAACACTCCAGGTTTTTGACTCTGAGATTAAGAGCACTTGTTCCTCTTGCAGAGGACCCAAGTTTAATTCCTGGCACCCATGTGTCAACTTACAAGAATCAGTAGTAACTCTAGTCCTAGGAGATCTAAACACCTGCAGGTGTGCATTCGCTGCACAGACATACATTAAGGCCAAGCACTTATTCATGTAAAGTAATAAATAAATAAGAATTACAAAAATTAAAGTTAAGAGAGTGAGATATTTAAATAAACTGTAATATTGAGAGGAAAGTCATCTTGCAAATCACTGATTATCTCTAAAACTATGTGAAATGGGAAATTGGCCCATTACAAGGACAGGGTTTCACAGGCCAAAAGTGAGCTCCACAGTGTATGTGTACCTCTCCATGTAGTTTGTGTCTCTATGTCAGATCTAAGTCGGAGGCTTGCCCTTGTTGGTAGTGGAAGGAGCCATCAAGTGATGGAAGGTAAGAAGTCCAAAGTGCATGCTGTATGCATCCCTTCACATGGTTCCGGAAACAGGATCCCTACTCAATTCCTCACGTGTATTCTTTCCCTGGATTCTTACCTGCCTTTCTGTGAGGCCTTCCACATAATTTCAGTCTTTGATTGTGACTTGCTAGAATCCAATTTTGACACTTACCTCAGTTGATCAGTTTTGGTTCCATGTTAGAAAACGTTGATTGAGAGAGAGAGTTCTAGAGTCACACTTCGTAGGTGTGAATCCTGGCTCCTTATTGATGATTGCCTTGTGAATAGATATTGTTCTCTTATTGCATATGAAGGAACTGAGGTTTATAAAGAAGGAGTGACTCAAATCTGCAGACCTGTCTGAACCCAGAGTTCAGGCTGTTGTTCCAGGAACTGCACAGGGTAAAGACAGAAATATTCCCAGATGATGGTCCAAGTACCTTGACTCTGCCTCATTCATCTGAGACTCCTGGTTAACTGCTAGTGCTCCCTTTTGGGGATTTTTATGAAGAACATACATAAGAAGGGGATTTCTAGGATAAAACCGTCATGTGTTTACTGATCTAATTGGCTTTGTGTTGCTGAGATAAGGCCCCTATTGAGATAGCAGTATGCGGTCCATCATGAAGTCAAGGCAGGAACTGAAGCAAAAGGCTGTGGTGGAATGTTGCTTACAGGTTTGCACTTGAGAGATTGCTCAGTTTGCTTTCTTATATAATCCAGGATCAGCCTCCTGTCCAGGGGATGGCACCACCTACAGAAGACTGGGTCCTCCTGCATCAGTCATTAATCAGGAAAATGCCCCACAGATTTATCTACAACCCAATTTAACAGAGGCATCTTTCTCAGCTGGGGTTTCCTCTTTCCAGCTTGTGCCAGGTTGACAAAAATACTAACCAGCACATGTAATTTAACTGATTCATTTAACTCTCTTTGAAAATTTTGCTAACAAAGCCATTACATACCCAGGTCATCCAGTTTATAATGTCAAATGATCATTATGAAAATGTTCAAAAATGTAATAAGGCTGACATACCGATAGAAGTTTGGAATAATTTAACATTTCAACAGGATTGTTGATTATGGAATAAACAGTGCATTCCATCCTCATCCCTTGGAATGTTAATGTACTTCTCTTATATAAAGGATAATTTTGCTTTATCTATTCTTCTTACAATACTAGGCAGAATATCTTTAGTCATTTGCATAATAAACATTTGTCTTTTGAATAAGCCAGTTTCTTTAACAGTATTTTTATTATCTTGACACTAATTTTACATGCATACTCAACTGTGCTTCTTACTTACACATCCCCATGGGTTTTATTCACAGTCGAATTACAAAGGATAACACTTTGCTCTTGTTAACTAGATGCTCTTTGCCCTGATCATTTATTTATATCCCTTCTGTTTATCTCAAGTCAAAGTTCAAGAAAATGTATATATTTTAAAACTTATTAAAAGTTATGGAGACAGGCACTTTTAGAATTTGTCTGGGAACCCACCACATACAAGCTACTATCTTAAAGTATAATATTAGCATGATAGAAAATAAAAAAAAATGGTTCACAAAGGAATATATGAAATGGTTTTCATGAATTTATGAAGTGAAATAAACAATTCTTTTACAGTTTTTCTCTAATTCTAAAATTTCCAAGAATTCAAGAATTAGTGGGCCAACAGACATGACTAGATTGTTTTGTTAGAAAAGTTAATTGGAGTTAACTCAACACTTAAGTGCTGAGTTAGAGTGGAGAATGCAAAAGTTTTAAATACTTGATTTATTCTGTTTAAGAGACATTTAAAGAGAGGCTTTGAGTGATTAAATCGCTTCCCCAGGTCATGTGAAGGAGATGCTGTATTCTAGAGGATAGTTATATGTATAAAGAATGAATGTAAAGGACATAACAAGGTGAGGAGCAGAAAGGACACTTGGATGTACCTGGATGAAAGAGAATGTGGTCCTGAATGAGGCTTGTGGGGCAGACAGGGTAATACATGCAGGTTGCTTAGGAAATGTCAGTGTGCAGTGTTTTATCCATTGTGCTTCGGAGAGTTCACTCTTGTTATTGTGTGAAGAAAAGATTGGGAAGACTATTCCAACAGCTCTGGAGAGATGATGATTACCTTAATGCAAGCAATAGCATGAAGATGAAGAGTTAAGGATCTGAGTAACACCAGGAAGGCAATTCTCACAGGACACATTATTATGACATTGTTATTGTTACAATGACTGGATGGAGGAAAGAGGAAGGAGTTGGAGATGATTCTCTGGTGTTAACATCATCTGATTTTGTGAGTAGAAAGATACACACTTCATTAGGATGAGAAACCCAAGAAGGGGACATTGTGAGAGACATATTGAGAATTCATTGCAATTTATGAATAATGTGTTTGAAACTCTTTCTATGAGAGCTCTGTATCCATAGAGTTCAGAGGACTGACACATCTATACTCACAATCAACTTGAGAACAAGAAACATTATCATTTAGTACAGAGATCCTCAAAATGTCTTGAGCTCTTTAACCAAAGCCCCTGTGCCTCTCTCCTACAATCTCACTGGTCTCTGTGTGGTCTCGTGCACCTTTCTCTAGATGTGGAGTTGTGAGAAATATGAAGGCTCTGCCTGTTTTTGAACTTTCACAGACCCTTCTCCAAGCTAAGGGGATTCATTTAACCTGTCTGTGGTCTCCTTTCTTTCTCTCTAAGATGGGGACAATAATGACAGACTCATGCATTTGTCTGAGTATCAGATAAGGTCATTTACATTTTCAAACTCTAGTAACAGGAGAGGAAATACCTAATAAATGTTAGCTCTCGTATTCATCGCCGAATTTGCTGTAATATATGCTCTTAGGTTGTGACTCGGGATGTTTGTGGACATCATTCACATATTAGGAGAATATGCGCTTTTGTCCACTTTTAAAAATTATTGTTTCCTGACAGTTTCATGTACATATATAGTAAAATCGAGTAACTCTGCTCACCAATTGACCTCTCATCCCTTCCTCCCTCTCACTGCTCCTAACAAGCTTCTTTCTACCTTGATGTCTTCATTTTGTGTGTGACCCACTGAGTTTTATTGTAATGGCTTGCTGTGAACATGAGTAGGAGATTATTTACAGGAGCACAGGGTAACTTATCAGTGATCATACCACTGAACAAAATGGCACACTCTCCTCTAGCAACCATTAACTGCTTAGAAATGCTCAGGGAGGAGTGAGATCTCATGAGTGACCCTTCTGTGAATAATGAAATGTTGGGAATCCTCATTTTGTGAATGTCTGATGCAGGTCACATATGCATTGTATTCATGGGTACAATGGTCATGTCATGTCTGGAATCCAATATTTTGAATTCTACCAGAACTAGATGGTAAGACTTTATTGCTGAAGATACTGTGTGCTTTGGATCCAGAACAAAGAGAAAACAAGCTGTAAATGAGCTACAGGTTTCCTCCTTGTTGACTTACTTTCATGGAGTCAGAAGGTGTCACTCAGGCTGCTAAGGAGAAAGAACTATCAGTTGTCCTAATCCTATGTGGACCTTACAACTTGCGGTAACAACTTTTCTGGCAAGATATTTCCACTGGCACTGTTTCCCTTATTTTCTGACTCTCACATTTGTTCTGACTTCTCTTCTGTGATGTTCCCTAGGATTTAGGGTAGGAGAATGTTCCATGTAGGACTAAGCTGTCAATAGTTTTTTATTCCTAGCACTCTGAGCCATGATGAGTTTCTGTATTGTCTGCTTTCCACAAGCAAAACGAAGCTTCTCTGACCAAGATTAAAAAACAATGTATGTATGAATGTGTGTGTGTGTGTGTGTATGTATGTATGTGTTTGTATGTATGTGTGTGTATGTATGAGTGTGTATGTACGTATGTGTGTGTGTATATATGTATGATGTATGTATGTGTGTGTATGTATGTATGTATGTGTGTGTATATATGTATATATGTATGTGTCTGTCTGTCTGTATGTGTGTGTATATATGTATGTATATGTATGTGTATATGTATGTATGTATATGTGTGTATGTATGTGTGTGTATGTGTGTGTGTATGCATGTATATATATATATAAATATATATATATAAATATATATATATATAAATATATATATATATATGTATGTACATATGTGATGAGATGGAAACTTGACAATTTTATCATCATGTAAAACAGTTGTAGCATGCTTTCCCTACGACATCCTCAGCCATGAGGTTTGACCAGCTTTACAGTATGGGGCATGAGTTCCTTCCTTTTGAGTGGGCATCAAATCTAATCAGAAAGCAATTGGCTATTCCATGATAGTCTTGCTACTGTTGGGCCAGTGGACATATCTTGCCAGAAAGGTTGTTACTGCAGGTTGTAATATCTACATACGATTAGATCATTGATGCCTTTTCTTTCTTAGCAGCCTGTATAACACCTTCTGTCTCTATGAAAGTTAGACAGCAAGAAGGAAACTTCTGGTTCATTTACAGCTTGTTTTCTCTTTGTCCTGCAATCAATGCACACAGTACATTCATCAATAGAGTCTTACTGTCTGGTTCTTATAGGCAACCAAGACTAATGTCAATAGCTACAGATGTATATTTTTTGTGAGGGCTTCACTGAATTTTTGTGTGGAGGTAAGAAATGAGACTAAAGCTCCGCTTCTTCTCAAGCAGTATCAGTTTTAGCTGACACAATCTTAAAAATTGTCTCCCATGGATATTAGCAGACTCCAAACTCACAATCTCTTGAGTCTAGAGGTTTTAAAACATGTACCATGGTCGGGTAAGACTCTTTCATAGCTGGATCTAGGAACACAGTTTTAGATAACTTTATTTTTATCTTATTATTATGATTCTTCATGTCAGATTTCTATTTATCTAGCAAAATGTGTGCTCTTTGGACAAGGAAGAGCTCTTATGCTTGGACTTAGTATATTCCCAATTTTATTAAAGTGTTGCTAGTTTTGTCGAAGAGAATGTGGGTGGAATCCATATCCTGGCAGGAAGTTATCCAGTCTTTTCCATATTCTTTTTACTTTGTGGTGTGTAGAACTAAGTGAGCTCAATGGAGTGATGTCTCCAAAAGATGAAGTGGACTTAGGGCCCCACTAAATCTATAAACATTTTATGATTGGTTACAGAAAAAGAAATCAGCTTCTGCTACATTAAATTATACAATCACAGTTTTATAGTTATGGCCGCTGGTGTTACACCAACTGCTTCTCTTTATAAATTTCTCTCTAAGGAGGTAGAACTACATAGGTGTATAGATAAGCTCATTAGTTCTATGTAGCTAATGTGTTGCATATGAACAGTAAGCCTTTCATTTCTATAACATAACCTCATGTGTAAACAATGTAACATTTCAGACATCTGATTTTTAAAATTTTATTCTCTGTAATTTGAGAGCAGCAAGTAGGGGCTTGCACATTGGAATATATTTTTAGGGTCCCCCAAATAAATACTCTTTGAAAATAATCTGAAAGTCAGCAGTGTTCAGTCTTCTTCCTGATTAGTACACATTTCGTGATTAGTCCATGTGTAGTGTGGTTGCTTTTGCTTTTCTCTAAGATGGGCTAACCCTGCATCTCCTCAGACAATCACCTGCCATCAGGAAATGCAGTAATGCTATTTCCAAGCAGCTAATTAAGTGTAAATCTTTCACTAATACATAGTAAAATCACATACATTCACAAATTACTCCTTTCAAAGGCAGACTGGCTAAATTTGCCTATAGATTATATTTGAGATTTATGAGATGTTGTCTTTCTCATCTTGAAGGTTTAATACCACTTGTGTTTAATGGGTGTAATGCACGAATGCAGTGCCCTGGACTTTCAATCACCAGGAGATGTGAGAGTTCAAGTGTGGGCATTACTATAAAGCAGGCATAGAAACAATGTTTGGGAAATAAATGGAGTGTACAAATCATGAGGTGGAAGAAGTGGTTTATACGATCTGAGCAACTTATGATAACCCTATTTATATGTAGAGTAGTGGAGAGCAATTATCAAAGGCTCATGTTTAGTATCAACTTTATTTTCTCTCATACAATAGTTCCCTCCTGGAGATCTCCACTTTTGATTGGTGTGATCTTTATTTTTGCGTGGAGAAGTTAACTAATTTTTCTAGAAATTTATTACACACACACACACACGCACACACACACACACATCTATAAGCCTTATTTTCTTACATAGTCTGACTTATGTGTTCACTGAGTACAGCAGAGGATCTGAGAATCCATCTGTGGAGTGAAGAGGGAGGTATTGAAACCGGAAGCAGAGTGGAGTAGGAGTAGACTTTACAAGTGAAGAGGGACAGGTGACAGTGACCGGTCAGCCCTTTATATAGACAGTTTAGTATGCTATTTCTCAGAGTGTAGAGTCATCCCACTAGGCTTTCCTCAGATCCTAAACTGCACTGCAGATGTGCTATCTCATTAATGGACCTAGGTCTGGAGAGTTGCTTATTGTATTCCTAAATTTCTCATGTGGTCCTGAGAACTCCAGGATATTGTGTGTGCCCAGCACTGGGGTTAATGTGAAAGGGTTAAGCAAAGGGCAGTTAGTCTGAGCTGCTTACAACATGGTTTTATGTTTAAACCTAAGCAGCAGTTATTCATCCCGGGTTTTGCCCCCCCCCCCCCCCCCGATGGCTACACGGGCTTGGGATATAGAGCTGCTGCTTTTCCTGCCTGGATCAGTTGTGAGATGCAGCCTTAGGATAGGAGCCAGGGTTCTTTAAATGTTCCCTGTGCTTCTTTTCAGGCTGGCTGCAGATACATTATGAAAGGACACTTGATAAGAGAGAGTGATGAAAGTTTTCCACATACAGGAGCAAGCTTCCAGTGATGAAATTCAATTGTAAAGCTACTTCTTGGGGGCCTCTCTCAGCCTTTCCTCCTAGCTCATTCCTTTGTGACTCCACCAACTACTGAGCCTCTCTCTGCCAAGGACCTACAACTGAGCCTCACTCAACTCTCATCAGAGGTGATTCTTCTTACAATAGAATTCTTACAGTAGTGGGGACGAACACAGAGACCCACAACCAGACAGTGTGAAGAAAATGAGAGACAAGAGACGTTGGGGCACTCAACCCTAAAAGAGATGTTTTAATCAAACACCTCCCCTCAAAACTCAGGGGTCCACGTAAGAAGGAAGCAGAAAGAGTGTAAGAGCCACAGGTGACAGATGATTCCAAGGAAATGGTGTCATGTAGACACAAGAGGACTGAAACACATATGAACTCACAGAGACTGAAATACTCACAGGGCCTGTGGGAACCATACAAGTCCCAGCACTGAGAATGGGAGGTAGACACAAGAGCCCACCCCTAATCAATGAAAAGGGGAGGTGGACATAAGTCCCACCCCTAATTAAAGAGAAGGGGATGTGGACACATAGTCCCACCACTAAACAATGAGAAAGGGATGTGGACACAAGATCTCAGCCCTAACCAATGAGAAAGGGAGGTGGATACAAGGTCCCACCCCTAACCAAGAAGCTATTTATGATTGATACCTACTCCAAAAGGGAAAAACAATCTTCTTCAAGGGAGTGTCACGTATATATCAACTACACTTGATGGCAGGCTTATGCCCAGGAGTAGTTAGCCAACATAAAATAGATTCTATTTGGGGGGAGAGGAGGGAGGGCTTTTTACTTTGTTGTGATTTTTTTTTATCTTGTTAGTTATCCTTCTTTTTTTTTTTTTTTTTTAGTTTGTCTGTTTTACATTTTTATTTTATTAATTTGAGAGAGAGAGAGAGAGAGAAAGAGAGAGAAAGAGGAGAGAGAGAACATTAAATTGCATGAGCAGGGAAGTGGGGAGGTTCTAGGGAATATGATCAGAATATATTGTATAGAAAATTTGTGTAAAAATTTCAAATCTAAGAAAACTCAAAAATAAGCCAAATCCTGCCTCTGGAATACTTCCAACTCACAAGGTAGCTATGTGGTAAAATCTTCCCTATGGATAATATTATCTTTTTATTAGTTCAACACCACTTGTTATGAATAAAGTTATTTCTCCTATGTATATCACATGTATGTAGAGGAAATATATTCATATATATGTACGGGAGATATATATGCACATATTTCTGTAGGAGAAATATACAATGCAATATAATATATTATATATACTATAATATATAAAATATAAATATTTTTTCTTTCACCATTGGATTCTATTGACCAGTGGTACATTGTGCACATATGATAATACACTCCATAAGGCTCATCCACATAAATGTGCTCAGAGCCTGTCAAAGTAATTTTTTATAAAACCAGCATCACAAAACAATCCAAGCAAGCTTCTATATAATGTTGATCTCAGCTTTAGTTAGAGACTGTGGGGGGAATTAGGAGAGTAGGACATGTGTACTGTAAGTGTCCTTATCCCAGGCTGCAAACATCAGAGGATTGCTCTAGGGGAATAGTGTGGCTTAGCCATTGCTAAAAGCATGGTTTTATAATTAGCCCTGGAGCTAGACTATCCATAAAATCTTATTTTGCCACATGGTCTTGGATGTAGAAACTTAGACAATCTTCAATACGTTACTAAGCTCCCTAGGCTTTGGTTTTCTGCTTGTTAAAACACACGATAATATACACTTGTACTGGATGCATGCTGTGGTGACTAGTTTTCTGTCTACTTGATACAAGCTAAAGTCACTGAGAAGGAGGGAGCCTCAGCTGAGGATGTCTCAGTAAGATCTGGTACAGGCAGGTCAGTAAGGCATTTTATTAATTAATGACTCATATGTGAGGACCCAGCCTATTATGGGTGGGACTGGTGGTCCTGGGTTCTGTAAGAAATCAAGCAGGCTGAGCAAGCCACAGGGAGCAAGTTTGTAAGCAGCACCCCTCTATGGCCTCTGCATCATCTCCTACCTCCAGGTTCCTGCCCTACATGAGTTCTTGCCCTCACTACTTTTGATGATGAACTGTTGTATGGAGCTATGAGTAAAAACCCTTTCTTCCTCAACTTATTTTATTTATTTAATTATTTATTTTTTTTTTGGTCTTAGTGTTTCATTATGGCAATAGTAAACCAAACTAAGACATCTGGTATGTTTTTATTTGGCCACTCCGCAGTTTAATGCACTTGATTATGGAATGCTATTTGGCTCTAGGGACTGAGCATATTTACCCAGCATTGGTCAGTGGGGGACACTGTTCTTGTGTGTATGAAGATGAAGGATAAACTTACAGCCAACTGCAGAACAGTTGGAAACATTCCTTGTGACTTCTCTGTGGGAGAAAGCAAGATCAACGAGAAAACAAGATCAAAGTCCCCATCTTGCCTTCCACAAATAAAAGTCACCTCTGTTGAAGGTGAAAATGAAACACATAAAAAACCTTGCCTTTTCCTCAGACTCTTTAAGCCCCAATTTATTACATTATTATTTTTACAATGTTATTTGGTTATTGTTTACACCAGTTTGAACTGAGCTTCTCCCATCTGTGTTGAGAGAGTTCCCAAGAATTTAGCATCATTCAAGCTTGCAGTGATGGTTAATACTAGGATTGAGTAGCATAGTGTGGCAAGGATTAAATAAGATATTACATGTAAAATGTTAGCTTCATGTCTGTGACGTCAATAAATGTTAGCTGTGATAATCAGACTGGGGACAGTGGCAATGACAATATGTTTCTGTTTTCTTGTTATGAAGTATCCAGTAGCACACATGTAATGGGTATTCACTAACTGCCACTGGATGTCCCTCATTCTCTTCCCAAATGATGACAAGGAGGCTAATGAATAGGAATCAGAAGAGAACTTAGCATCTTTTCTGTTGCCAGAAGTAACAATTTCCATTTTCTATCATTTGCATGTTTAATCCATTTTCTTGATAATTTTAGACTAAGGCACAGATTCTACCTCAATCTGCAAAACAGCTCAGTTTTCCTCTAGTCTTTTCCTCTTCAGAGGAACAAGGTGATTTTCCTGATTGCTGCATGGAACTGGCTACAGCTGGCATTCATCTTCCTGAGCCAATGCTCTGTAGTATTGTTTTAGTCCATTTGGAGCTACTACACTGAGTACCTTATTTCTCCTAGTTTTGGAGGCTGGAAAGTCCATTATCAAGGCACTGAAGGTTTGATGTCTGGTAAGGACATCTCTGAGCCTCCATGGAGGAACCTTGTCATGAAATTCTCTGTAGGGAATGGTGTGCCTTCATATAAGGGGAAGGCAGTGGACAAACTGTATAATGGTGCACAGAGTCTCTTTGATAAAGACTTTGTAGGGACAGAGACATTCGATTGGCTTAATCAGGTCTATAAGAGCTCTCCCTCCTCTTAATGCCATCATACTAGTAACACTTGATTTTTGGATGAGACATGTTCCCTGTCCCCCTGCCCCAAATGGGCTTAAGGAAAATAATGATAGTTATCCAATACTTGAGATAATTGTCATTTGTGAAAGTCTTTTATTTTTTCCTTCTTACCTGTATGTTGTAGTGTCACTTAGACTGGATATATCACAAATTACTCTTGTATGAATTCCAAGCACCAATGATATGTTATAAAGTATTAGGGGCCAAAGAAAGAGATAAAAATACATAAACTGATAAGTCTAACAAATTCAGATATTATTTATCTTTATCAGGTTGTTAGCATACTAACATTGTCTTTGTTTAACATGATGAGGTAATCAATTCCCATGTGTTTACTCTCCTGTCCTTTAATTTGTGGACATATCAATGAAAAACGACAAATATATTGGTTATTAAATTCCAATTTATGATGTGTACAGTCAAATGATTTGTTGTGTCTTGTGTAGATCAGCTAAATGTGCAAAGCACACTAACAGCCTCAGAATAATTAGGTATTTATCTCAATAATATTTGGTATTTTTAAAACAGAGGACTTTCAGACTATATAATCTTGAAGTCTTCTTGAGATCACTCTGAGGATAGTATTCCAGGCATGTTACAACTACAGTCTAGATTCATTGGTGTGATCCAAATCCCCAGATCCATGCACTGTCAGTTATTTCCTTGTATCTGTAGTATAGGAATAGCGGAGATGCAAGGTTTCAGAGTTCAGCCTTCCTGTAGGTGCCATGAACATCTCAGGTCACCATGAGGAATGTAGGCATAACACCCAGAGCTCAGCAGTCATGTGACTGCAATCGCCTTCTGGTGACAATAGTTACTCAGGTTCTTCTAGCATCCCCCTTGTCTTATTCTGTTCACACCATGTCAGATTTCAATGCTCACTTTCATATATATATATATCCTAAGCCTATTCTTGGGAAGGACTGTAGGACTGTTTCCATTCCTTTTTTCTTGGGTCTAAATTTCAGCCATACTAAGCAAACTTTGTCCCTTTCTGATTTTATTTTCTACTTAACTGTTAGAAGACACATATTTTTTAACATGCTGTGCTAGGCTCAGTTCCACTGGGATGTTCTCAATGTATGTTGCCTCAGTGTAGAATCTTGAACCTGCTCAGAGGACAGAATCCTGAGAAGGTTTGAAACTATCATGAATCAATGAGGCATATCTGAAGAAGAGGTGATGCATTCCCCAATGCCAATGAATTCTCAAAGTATTCATACTTTTTTTTTATTTTTATTTTTTGATACTTTATTTACATTTCCATTGAGTATTCATACTTTTTATGCTTTTTCTTTTATAATTTAAAATCTATTGCCTTGTTTTTAAATAACTGGATAGTATTCCATTGTATAGATGTACCATAATTTCTTTATCCATTCTTCAGTTGAGAGACATCTAGGTAGTTTCCAGTTTCTGGCTATTCCAAATAAAGCTGCTATGAACATTTTTCAGCAAGTGTTCTTGTGGTATGGTAGAGCTTCTTTCGGGTATATGCCCAGGAGTGGTACAGATGGATCTTGAGGTGGAACTATCGCCAGTTTTCTGAGAAACTGCCAAATTGATTTTCAGAGTGGTTGTGTAAGGTGGTAACTCCCACCGGCAACAGAGGAATGCTCCTCTTTCTCCACATCTTCACCAGCATAGGCTGTCACCTGAGTTTTTGATTTTAGCTATTCTGATGGGTATAAGGTGGAATCTCAGAGTCGTTTTGAAATTGCAGGCAAATGTATGGAACTAGAAAATATAATTCTGAGTGAGGTAACCTAGACCCAGAAAGATACATGATGTGTACTCACTTATAAGTGGACATTAGTCATAAAGTACAGGATAATCATGCTACAATCTATAGACCCAAAGAATCTAAGTAACAGGGAGGGCCCAAGGGAGAATGCCTGAATATCACTCAAAAAGAGAAATAAAATAGACATGAGGAGTGGATAGAAAGAGAGAACTGTTTGTGAGAGGGTAAGGAGAGGAACAAAGGGGGTGGGAATCAGTTGTGTAGAAATTTGGGGCCTGAAGTGAGATGGACTGTAGGGAGAAGGGAACTAGATGGGGGTGCATCTCCTGGGAAAGCCAGAGACTTGGGATGGGGGAGACTCCTGAGAGGATATGGGGTGACCATAGCTGAGACTCCTAGAGGTAGCAGATATGGAACCTGAAGTGGCCATCTTCTGTAGCCAGAAAGACTTCCAGTGTAATAACAGGGACACCAACCCAGTAAAAAACCTTCTACCCAAAATTTGCCCTGCTTGCAAGATATGCAGGGTCAAAAATGGAACAGAGGTTAAGGGAACAGCCAACCAATGATCCACCCCATAGGAGTGAGCCATTCCCTGACACTATTAATGATACTCTACTATGCTTGCAGACAGGAGCCTAGTATAACTGTCATCTGAGAGTCTTCATCCAGCAGCTGATGGAAACAGATGTAGAGGCCCACACCCAAACACTAGGAGGAGCTCAGGACATCTTGTGGAAGAGTAACAGGAAGGACTGAGAGAAGCTGGACGGGTCAAGGACACCATAAAAAGACCTACAGAGAGAGCCGAGGGCCCGTGGGGATCACAGAGACTGAAACACCAAACAAAGAGCATTCATAAATTGGACCAAGGCCCCTTACATACATGTAGCAGATGTGTATCTTGGCCTTCATATGGGTCCCCTAGCAATTAGAGTGAGGGCTGTCTCTAACTCAGTCTCTGTTGCCTGCCCTTGGATCCCTTTCACTTAGCTGGGTTGTCTTGTCTGGCCTCAGTGTGAGAGGATGTGCTTAGATCTGATGCAACTTGATGTGCCAGGGCAGGTTGGTACCTAAAGAGGCTTCTATTCTCTGATTAGAAGGGGAGGGAGGAGGGAGGAAAGGGTTAGGAGGTTAAAACTAGGAGGAGAGGAGGGAGTGGGGCTGTGGTCGGGATGTAAAGTGAATAAATAAGTTAATGAAAAAAAAAAAAAAGACCCAACTTCCTGCCATCAATTTTTAAAGTCCTGTTTTTCAAACTTTTAGTTTGAGTCTGATCAGGTAGGACCACATGATCTAATGTGGTGGAGGGTCAGATAGAGAGGTGAGTGTGGTATAAAGCGATTTTCTGCTCAATGGTCAGATAATATAAGGAAGGAATGGTAATTTGTTTCCTTGCCTAAGGCAGTGTGCTAGGATACAGCACAATGATTTCTTATCCTTGGGTAGCTACAGGTTCTGTCCTGTCCTAGAGTGGTAATGCTCATTCTTCAAGCTCTTGGGTCAGGCAGTTATCCGGGAGGGGCTGCACTGAGTCCAACATGGCCATCTGGGACATAGGGAAAAATGACAGCAGAAACTGTAGGAAATTTCCTTTTCTCACAGAGTATCAGGTAGATTAAGACAAAGTACCAATAAACCTTGGGAAACTTTGATTGATACATAGATGGGTTTTTGTTTGATTTGAGAACTATATGTATTGTTTGTATCATGTTAACTAATGGTGCACACTTTTCTATAATCCTTCCTCTCTACTAATATTTAACACTGAACTTTAATTATTTATTCAATTTATTCAGTGTGTGTGTGTGTGTGTGTGTGTGTGTGTGTCCATGTTAGAGGACAAGCTTGGTTTTAGGTTCTTGCTTTTTACCTTGTTTGAAGTTGTTGTTTATTGCTGTGTAGTCCTGACTAGTTGGCCACTAAGTTTACAAATATTCTCCAATCTCCATTCTTTTATTTCCCTTTAGGAGAAATGAAATTATAGACATGTTTACATCTGGCTTTACCTGGGTTCTGGACTTTCCAAGTCAATTGCTCTGATCTTGGTGCAGCAAGTGAGTTTTTACCTACTGAGCCACTCCCCATGCTTCAACATGATTCACTTATTTGATCTCTATAAGGGCATGAAGTTTTAATGTATTGGCTTAGAAAATTGAATGCTTATAGAAAATTAACTAAAAGTAAAAATAAAATAGCTCTAACTCTAATTAATTTGTTTCTTAATTTAAAGTGACAATGAAACTCTGAAAATTTTAGTGTTTAATGGGAATATGATTACATATAACATTTTGAATCAAGTTTAATTTAACAATTAACAGTAACATTATGAACTTTTGTTTCTGTTTCCCTTGTACAGATGTGGTAGGAAACAAAATACTTTATTTGTCTAATGAGTTTAGAAGTGTGCCTGATGTATAAAATATCTTCCATAGGAGTTAATTATTTCACTATTGTGCAATATATTTTGTAATTGTTAAAGATAATATTAATTTTATAGTATTAATATGAATATTTATCTTGTATAGTAGCAGAAGCTTTGACTAGCATCTTGACATTGTTGAATCTTTCATTCATTTTTTAATGAGTATCTGCGTTGGTCCAAATATGATATAAGACACCAAGACATTTGCAACAAGAGCTAAGACAAAAATCTTCCTTCTCACAGAGCTTATATCCAGTGCAGGAAAACCGAGACTTTTTTATTGATAAATAAATTAAATAAGCAGTCTATTAGGGCACAATGATGAAACCGATAAAATTTGACTTCAGGTGTGATCTTTCCCCATTTCTATAAAGAGACTTGTACAGGAGAGTCAATTTTTAAAAGCTTTTAAGATTTTTATAATTTTTTAATTTTTACTTTACATGCATTGATGTTTTTCTTGCACACGTGTCTGTGTGAGGATGTTGAATTTCCTGGAACTAGACTTGCATACAGTTGTGAACTGCCTTGTGGGTGCTGGGAATTTAACCATGGTCCTCTGGAAGAGCAACCAACGAGCCATCTCTCCAGGTGTCTTCTCCAATCTTACTGACTCTGCTTTTTCTGGGATTCCTTAAAGAAGGGAAGGGAATCTCTATATCTTTACTCACACATTGTCACTTAAGTTGAGTTGAAGAGGACATTTGGTCTTATCTATATCAGTCCTGTTGTTTCTGTTGGGGAACTTTTTATTTTAGTGGAAACATCAGAGCATTGTCATAAAGAGTATTTGTGGATTCTTGTGTGCTGAGTTGTTAAAGGAAATGTAACTGTTCAAACTCATAAAATTAGCTTTGCAAGGTGAGTTTCCCCTTTAAGAACTGGAGAACTAAGATGCAAGCGTCACTGAAGGACAGTTTACGATCATAGCCTGGATGCCTCTGCAATCTATGGAATTGGCTGGATCTCCTTGTGTCAAAATTGTCCCTTTAGCCTTTTTGGATGTGTGAGTTTGCAATGCAAATAAGCCAAGGCTCACCTCAACACTCAGTAAGACTGCCTTTCAGGAGTGGAGCACAAGGGCTGCCCTCTGAGTAAACTCTACTGAGACCTACAAGAAAAAGTGAGGAACCCAGTCACCACAGCCTTAGTTCATGAGGCATTTCAGTATCCTTTCCTGTTGACTGACTCTCTGTTGTCACTCAAGAGCCAAGGAATTCATTCATTATTACTTTTTTTATGGTGCATGGTAAGCAAATATTCTATGAGTAAGCCATATCCCTAAACTGAAAATTACTTTTCTGTTTGTTTGGTTTTTGAAACACCACAACATCACTGGGCGTCTCAGGCTATCCCCAAACTCATAAAGATTCTCCTGCCTCAACCTCTCTAATTCAGAGATTACAGGTGTAAATCACCTTACAGAGCTGAGTCAAATTTTAAAATATGAAAACATATTTATTAGCTCAGAGTCTGCATCTGTCTGGTCTTTGTAAGCACTTATTTTTAATAGTGAGTTAAGCAACTACTTGTTTTGAAGAATAAAATTTAGCTTAATACTTTTCTTAGATCTGAATATTTTGTTTTCATTTTGTAATATTTTTCCATGTTAGAAAAAAACATCTCAGCAGGTTTTCTAGTGAAAGTTTCTAATGCATCATTACTATGGAAGATGGACCAGGAATTTGGGACTAGGCTGGCCTAAATAGTGAGACCCTGTCCAAACAAACAGAAAGAAACAAAGAAAAAGAGCAGTCATCTCAAGAATATAGGGCACGTAAGCATTCTTCTCCATACCTGAATCTGTAATGCTCTCGGTCCAATGCAGAGGACTTGTTTGACCACGGACCCATTCTTATTTTCTAGAAGACATTTGGAAAGATTAAGTAAATAACAACAGGTCACAAAAAGGAATAAGCTGGCTCTCCTGTGCCGCCTCAGGATGGGAATTCTGGGTCCGGTTGGTTATTTGAACCTGCTGGGAGTTCTCAAGAGTAACTGATAATATATTGGGTCTGTTTCACTTCAAAGGAGCATTTTCTTCTGTCGATTAAAGCAGTTGACTTAAAGCGATGACTTCAGTTCCCAGATAAACACCTTCTGTTCCTCAGTAACACAGTGGGGAACTTACAGGGACTTCTACTTTGACCCAGAATCATCTGTGGTCTCACCTCTTTGAAACTGTTTATCTTGAAGAGACAGGCTGGAAGCACAGAAGCCAAACAGTGTGGAACTGTCAAAAGCCACTAGCTAATCCATTGCGTTCCTGGGCTTGACTGACTTTCCCCCATAGCTTCATTTTCTCTTGGTTTAAGTGCACCATTCAGAACATTTTGACAAAGTGGACCATAATGTACCTAGCAAGGAGCTTGAGAAGGAATGTGTTTATATATGTTTTTCATGAAAAGCAAATGGACACACATTTTAAAAACGAATGTTTTATTTGGCACTATGACCAGGCCGATGCCAGCTGGGCTGTGTTTGAGTGCTGCTTGAGAAACTGATTAGTTTTAATGTGTCCATTGCGTTCTCTTGATCAGTGAATTATTTTGTGAATCTCTGATTTGCATTTCCCTTGTGGCTAAGGAATGCTGAACCTGCTATTTGTTTCCTTTCTTGAGAATTCTATGTTTAGATCTGTACCCCATTTTTAAAACTGGATTATTTGTTTTCAAAATGTCTAATTTTTTTTATTTCTTTATATGTTCTGGATATTACACCTTTAATGGATGTATAGTTGGTAAAATTATTTTACCATTCTGTAGCCTGACACTTTGTCCAAGTGAGGGTGGTTTTGCCACACAGAAGTTTTACAGTTCCATAATGTCCCATTTATTCTTTGTTCAGTGCTTGTGCTATCAGTGTTCTCTTGATCAGAGAGCTATTCTGTTATTCAGAAAGTCTTTGTATCAATAAGTTAAAGACTATTCCCAGTTTTCTCTTCTATCAGATTCAGTGTATCTTGACTTATGTTGAGGTCTTTGAACTATTTGTATTTAAGTTTGTGCAGGGTAATAAGTATGGATATATTTGGATTCTATTACATACAACCATCTAGATTGATCAGCACAATTTGTTTAAGGTCTTGTCTTTTTTCAAGTATGTATTTCTGGCTTCTTTATTAAAAGTCAGGTGTTCATAGGTATGTGACCTTATGTTTGGTTCTTCAATTTGACTCCTTTCATAAATTGTCTGTTTTATTTGAATACCAGGTGGTTTTCTTACTATAGCCTTGTAGTACATTTTCAAATCAGGGATGGTGATACCTCTAGCAGTTTATATTATTTAAGATTATTTTAGATATGTTGAGGTTTTGTGTTTCCATATGAAGCAGAGAATTGTCCTTTCAAGATGTATGATGAACGGTGTTCTGATTTTGGTAGAGCTTTCATTGAATCTATAGATTTCTTTTGGTAGGATGACTGTTTTTACTAATTCTTCTGATCTATCAGAAAGGGGATCTTTTCAACTTTTGTTATCTTCTTCAATAACTTAAAGTTTTTATTAGACTAGTCTTTCATTGCTTGGTTAGAGTTACCCCAAGATATTTTAGGGTTCTTCAGGGGCAATTGTGAAAGGTATTGTTTCCCTGAGTTTTTCCTCAGTCATTTGTCCTTTGTATACAGGAAGGCTACTGGGTTTTGTGTATTAACTTTGTATCCTGTTACTCTGTTGAATGTGTTTATAAGCTGTACAGATTTCCTGGTGGAATTTATAGGAATGCACACACACACACACACACACACACACACACACACACACACACACACACACACACACAAACACACACACCATCATCATCATCATCTGGTAATAAAGACATTTTGACTTTTTTCCTTTCCGGTTTGTATCTTTTTCATACCTTTCAGTTGTCTTTTTGCTTTAGCTAATACTTCCAGCAGTGTACTGAATAGGTGTGGAGAGAATAGACAACGTTGTCTTGTTCCTCTTTTATTGGAAATACTTTGTGCTTGTCTCCATTTAGGTTGATACTGGCTGTGGACTTGGCGTAAATCACCGCTATTATTTTGAGATATGTCCTTTTTATTCCTAGTCTTTCTAGTATTTTATCATGAAGGGATGTTGGATTTTGTCACAGACCTTTTCTACATCTAATGAGATGATCACGTGATTTTTGTCTTTCGGTCTGCTTATATGGTAGATTATGTTTACTGATCTATGTGTGTCGGACTATCCCTGCATCTAGTTACTTTGTGTCAACTGTACAACGTTACATTGGAACCAGGACAGTGAAATTGGAGCAGGATAATGGGACAAATAGTGTATTGAACCACTCAGCACATCTTAACCTTCCCTATGTCATATGACCATTCGAAGGCTGCATTTTCCCATACCTTTGTGACTCTCAAAAGATAATTGTCTATGAAGATACCTCACAGCTGAAACATGGACCATGTGCACACTATTTGTCAACTATGTTAATATGAGAATCTAGCAACTTATAGACTTTATTTAAATGTTAGATCAAACTGCTAGTTATTTAATTATTTTTAGTTTTAAAACATTCCTGTTGGGATGAGATCATCATGGTTAAAATTAATGACTATATATCATTAACTGCCGAACATTCTTTCTTTTAGATACATATATCACTTTTAGAATTTTGAGCATGTAATGACATTCTGACAGAATGCAATAATTTTTTTCTTATCCCATACACAAAAGTTGTTTATTATTTTAACAATTACTAATGCTCAGCCATGGGATGAGGTAGTACCCGTAAGAGAGCCAATTTTGTAAATCGCTGTATTAGTTGGAATATCATCAGCCTTATGGGTAGAAATATCAGGCACTGCAATCCTTCCTTGTGATTTAAGAGACATTGGTGTAACAATACTGGTTCATCATATACAGACAAATAGATGTAGATTCCTAGAGTGCGAGTTCACCAGTGACAAGGTCGCCAGAGCCCTTCACCTGTGGAACCAATGACTTTTACTCAGGAGTCAGTCATAATTCCGCCAAGACACTTCATTATTCTAAGTGGATGGATACCTTCTGAATCCTGAGCATAGGTTTTATTTCTAGAATTACTCACTTGAAAGACATTTTCTAGAATTTGTTTCATGAGGATTTAAGAATGTTAGCATGAATATAGGAACCACGTGAGTTGAAAAGAGCTGAACAAATAAAGTTGGTTTGAGAGGCTAAGAACAATAAGAAACAATAAGAGTCCATTTAAAATCGGTCAGAGGGGCAAGGGAGCTATCTGTGTGGGAATTATTTAGTCTAGTCAGAAGAACAGCTCAATATTAATGAAGATACACCACATTTCGGTACAGGAATAGGAGAAAGGGTGGAGTTTAAATATTTTAGTCTTTCAATTGAGATTGGTCACAGATAAGGTACAGACAAAACCTAAGAGAGATCAGTGGCCCTGGCTTTGATGAATGAGTTTAAGGTCCAGGAAGGAGCTGGTGTGCTCTTCAGGCTGAGCATACTGACTTAGTGTACTAACTTCCTTTGCTTCTAGCCATACTGAAGACGACCTTAGGCAAACATTTAAACAAACTTGTCATTTAGAGTACTGTGTTATGCGGATGATTTATTAGGTGCATACACTGTCTTAAATGTCAAGGCAAGGGGCATAAAGCATTTTTTAACATTAACGTTTCAACAATTTCGCTCTTTCCTGCTATCTGAACCTTGCACCTTTTAAGTTCACAAACTGTGTGAAAAATCTGTTGTTAGCCACAGGCTGGCTTTCCGTCACAGTGGAAATGCG
The DNA here is from genome assembly GCA_028551405.1 of Uromys caudimaculatus. NCBI lineage: Eukaryota > Metazoa > Chordata > Mammalia > Rodentia > Muridae > Uromys > Uromys caudimaculatus. The sequence goes on from CM052703.1 coordinate 8,465,567, forward strand.
CGTCCTTCTTCCATTAGAAGGTTACGTCCCATGGCGGCTTTAGATTTCCTCTTCAGAGGCAATATGAGATACAAGAGTTAAAAGTCACCTAAAGAACCATGTGATAAAAGCTTGGTATCCAAGTTCGTCCCATTAGAAAGTGATAGAAAACATTAAGTTTAGTCCTGTGAGAAGTTTTAGGCAATAGAGTATGTCTTCAAAGCTGTTCAAGAGAAGTTGGGGCAAGAAGAGGAGGAACCGGGGAGGGAGGAGAGTAAGGGAGGGGAAGAGGAATTGAGAGGAAGCAAAAAGAGGGAAGCTACCAGCAAGGAGCACTATTGGCCAGCCAGAGCTCTGTTGTCTAAGAATAATATAAAATAAGTAACAATATGGCATTCTTTTCTTTGCCATTAAGAGACTTTTCTTTTGGGATGTAGTCACTGGTAGATTGCCCCTGCTCCAGTAGATGGCCTTAGGCTTATGTTCATGTTGGCAGCACTAACTGGACTCAGTGGATTATTTAAAAGAAAAGACATTAAGCTGGAGGAGATATGTACGGGGGGAGAGTGGAGGAGTTACAAATGAAGTGAGGAGTAGAAGATGGATATCTTCAAGAGACATTAGATACATGTATGAACATTTCAAATAATATAATGAAAACTGGTTAAGAAGGTTACAGTTCTTGCAGAGGATCTGGTTTCAGTTCCCAGTACCCACATGACTGCGTAATACAAACTATAACTCAAGTCCAGGGGATTGGACACTCTCTTCTGGCCTCTACAGGCACTAATCCCATATATGGTACATATACATACACATAGGAAAACTTTCATACACATAAAATACAAATAGATAAGTCTAAAACAACCCTCACTTTACAAATGGAAACAAAAGCCGAGAGTGTTCATAGTTCCAATGATCTGGAAACGTCAAATATTAAACTATTCACACATTAATACCTGACACTACCATGTCTTGAACAAAACAGAACTGAGTTGATGACTAGTCAAGGTTCTTGGATTAAAGGGTACAGCTTTGGAGTTGTGGCATTTGCATATTTTATTTTAGAGGACTAGGGAGTGGGGGCCTCCTTTGCATCCAGTTGTTCTTCTTGGTGTAGCTGTGCCTTTACGTAGGTAAGGCTGGACCAGACATGGCAGAGGCCAGATGCATCAACCTCAAAACCTTCCTCTTGGTATGTTCTTTCCGTAGTCTATGGCTGTGTCTGGGCTGATGGCAAAGGTGCATTTTTATTAATGAGTCCAGCATGCTAAGGGCAGGAGTAATTTACCCTAGGTGTCTGAATGAGCCATCAGCTATTTATTTTGATTCAGTCCATTACCTGCTTCCCATGAGGAATGAGCTGAGAGTCTGACTCCAGACTCAGAATGCAAGGAAGATGGATAATGTGCTCACCTTGCTTTAACCATGGATCTCCATGTGATTTCATTCTGAGATCATAACGAACAATCATATTTTTCTTTAGGAAAATCTCTTTTTCTTCCCTTAATGATAATGGGTTTCTTAATATCTTTGTTCTTCTCACAGTTATGGATTACAGTGCCAGTTATTCAGAGTAGAATCCTTAAAATAATTCTTCCTTTTCACATTGTTCCAGATGGCTGCCTTAATTCGTTTATTGCTTTTGCAGATGTTGTAGAAAATTTTCGGGAAAATAAGCCAACGATGGATGAGTGCAGTTAGTGAAGGCCTTTTTTCAGTGTAATCTGCATATATACTGAATCATTGTGTTCTAGACTCAAGATTTACAGGGTTTAAGGAACTAGAGATTTATCATTTGTGATGGGAAATTGTCTTGCTTTTTCTTGAAAGATTACACCCTTGCCAATAAATTTAGTGGCAATAAATTATGTTTTCTTTTGTCAAACCATAAAAGAAGCTGTATAAATATAATCTCTTATATTTTAAATCCTGTTACAAAGTTACTAAAATACATGACTATAATCCTGACAATGAAACCACCAGATATAAGTGTAATTCTTGATACTATTCCAATATTCCTGCTGCAACACTGAGGTCCAAAGAAGTTACATAGAGTAATTCAGGCATTCTGGCTCATAGAATGGTTCTCTACACACATTTTTTCTAGAGGTATGTCATTTCTCATGACTGAGGACTTTACACAATCTATATCCAATAAAGTATTTTCCATACTCTTAAACTGTAAGTGAGAAATTGTGATAGCTCAATGTTCTCAATGTTTAAATATTCTTAACTTTTTGACCTAGGATAAGTCTTGCATATCAGTGAACCTAACTACCCACTCAATGTCAATTTTCCTCTGCATTCTCTCTGATTTGTGCCAATGTAACCTCTGCTAGACTCTTCCTAGTGATGGATTCCATGTAGGAATAACCCTGTGTTATATAAATGTACTTTGAATCAATGCAATTAAATAATTATTATTTGAATTTCATCTTAAGGGATCAATTGACATTTTCACAAAAGAAGTATTCAGTGTAGATGGTAACAAATTTAATTTGATTACCTAAAGTACAGGCTAAGGTAGATAATTTAAAGTATATTCTTGCTTAAAAGTTCCAACTAAAATAATCTGTATTGAAAATTTATCATCTTATTTATATTATCTTCTTACTTAGAATATCTCAGGTTCCTAGTATGTCATCATATGACACATTCGCCAGATTTCCTTCATGTTGGTCAGTTTTGCTCATCAACATGGTAATATTTGCAAAAAGAAATGCAGTTCATCAATGGAATATCAAAGTTTTAACTATAAAGAAATCATACTAGCAAACTGTTTGAATTTTATGAAAAGCATTTAAGAAAATTTCAGAATAAGGACACTTCATATTTAGCACATATTTGAATCATAAAGGTGTTGAAAGGCTACCAAGGATTTTCAACCTGACATGATGTAAACCTCCTAGGAAACAAGGCGTGTCTGTGTGTGTGTGGGAGGTTAGACTGGGTTAACTGAGGTAGGAAGAGACATACTCCCCCACTGTAAGTTTCAATTCCTTGGTCTGAGGCCTGAGACTGAGTAAAAATGAGAAATTAAGTTCAATACCACTATTCATCACACGCTGCTTCCTGAGTATAGGTGTAGTGTTATCAGCTGCCTCAAGCTCCTGTCTCCCCTTCACACTGTGATGGATAGTACTTTCATATTTTGTGTCGGAATAAACATTTTTCTCCTTTAAGTTGCTTTTATGTCCCACACATAAGAAAACTTTCTAATACTACAATATAAAGGATGAGCTGTACCCAATCAGGCAACTTGAGAATTTGATTTATAAGTACCAACTATTTTATCATAGTGACTTATTTATCCCATTTGAATATACAAAGACCTACAAAATATCAAGAACAATAATTAGCTGGTCAGATTCAGCTATATCTACAATGGAAGAATGACTAGCAAGAAATTTGGGATAGCTGGATAAAAACAATCAACAAAACTGACAAACATTAATTTAATTTAACCAAAAAAATCAACAAAATTCTCAAATCAATGTTAAGAATTATCACAAAAATTCCTACAAAGATTCAAAAGGTGCAAAATGATGCTATGCACAATTTTATGGCTAGAATTTATACTATTTTAGGTGACACTAATATCTAAGAATATACAGATGACAAAGCTGACATCAGGGCTGGAAAGATGGCTCAGATTAAAGCCACCTGCTGCCAAACTCGATGACCCATGGCCAATCTAGAGAATGCATATGATGGAAGGAAAAATGACTCCTGCAACTTCTCCTCTGACTTGTACGTGCACAGACACATGCACAAGTAAAAATATAATTAAAGTATTTATAAACCACTTATAGAAGCAAAAAGAATAGCTAGGCTGACCTACAGCGTGAAAGGTGTAAGAGTGCAAAGAAGAATCAGGAATGACTACCAAAGTCACGGACAGCTGCATCTCTGGCTCAGCACTGATCTCTTGCTACTGTTTTCATCACGCTTCACTCCTCCACAAGCAGAAGGAGGTGATAACAGAAGATGGAATCAAGGGGAGAGATTAACCACAGAGATGATCTCTAATATTGCTCAATGTGCTTCATTTCCAAAGCCAGAGTCCGAGTCTGCAAAGAAGGGACAAGAGAGAGTACTGATGGATGTGAGCGGTCTTGCAGAGTGTAGGTGCCCAAGCAGACCAAGCATGGAAAACTAAACATGCTATGTTTATCAAGAACAATGTATTTTTTTGTTGGCTGTATTTCTGGTGATTTTGCAAATTCAAAAACATTTTTATTAATTTTTATTGAAAACACAAAGTAGTTTTCTTCTCTCTCTCTCTAAGCTTAACATAGGGAACACTTCATTGCTTTGGGTAAGGAACACATGTTACTAATAGAATGCCTCCCAAACTGGGTTGCTAACTGCAAAACTACTATTTTCTGATGGTTTTGAGAGACCTCCTTTGAATGCTTAAGAGTCTCTAGCAACACATTCACTTCTCATTCGAGAGAAATTCAAAACCCAAACTGGACAGTCAATACAAGAATCAAAAAATATTAGAGGGACAGATATCTCCCTCTTGACTTCTGATGCAAAACTCCTAAATTTAAATGTTACAGATGCCTTGTGGGGTGGGGGACCTTAAAATTTACTTCTCTGGTGTCCATCTCTCATCACCATCTGGATGCACTTACCCCGCTTAAAAACAGTCTTGTCGGGACCTGAACCAGAAGGCTGTGTATGCCAATGTGTCCAGCCATCTGGAGGCTGCAGTTACATCATCATGAAGGTGTTCCTTAAAGGAGCAATGGTTCCTTTGCTAAAAGACTTTGTATCTTCAGGCTGAAAATTTTACCTTTGCCGTGGACTTTATAATGGTTATCTAATTTTGATAATCCATACAAGAAGGGTGAGTGAACTGTATATTGCCAATGATTATCCATCTGTTCGTGGCCTGCCCAAAGCACCATGCCTCTCTATACAATTTTCTTTAATAAGCTTGGATACAATTTGGACTGTAAAATGATTAACATAATTTATTATTAACTTTCAATCTTCCCATTAAGCAAAAACCAAGAATATATGGTCTTGTGTTTGGAATGCTAATCTTAGTGAAAAAAATTAACTCCACTACCTTAATTTTCAAAAGACAAAACCAAAAGAATATATTTAAACTCATTCCATGGGCTGGGTTAGCCTTGATCCCAAGGCTAGAAAGTCAATACATGAAATTAAAAAATTATGACCAAAAAACCCATCTTGATATTGGCACAAAAATTCTAAGTCAAATATTATCAAATTAAGATATGCAATTTTTTACAAAGGACCAATGTATCATAACCATCCAAAATTTACAAAAACATAAAGTGTGGGCTAACATAATGTCATTTATTAAATTAATAATTAACATAAAATTAACATAAAGGGAGAAAATTTTCATTGTTAACTCAGATGCTGTGTAAACATTTGACAAAATGAAATAAAACTGTTTAAGATAAAATTGCTCAACAGACTTTGAAAGGTAATTTTCTCAGCTTAATAAATAGTATATATTAAGTATTTAGTTATTTCATTGTTAATTATAATTTATTGAAGATTTAGACTTTTAATTGGAATTGAGACAAAGATATTATGCTCACCACATTGTTCCCTCATTCTATAGCAGATACGTATACCAAACACACATGGTGGTAGATAGATGGATGGATAGATAGGTGACTGATAGCTCCCAGAAGTCTGTTAGGAAAGCAAATATACATTGTGTGTATTTGCAAATGGCATGACATATTCAACAATAATATAATACTCAAAATAAGGGTGTTCAGTGAGTTTGCTATGTATCTGTGTGTTGATGAAGAAAAAACCCAAAATTAAAAAGAAGACAATTTCATTCAGAAAACATAGCACACTGATACTAACACAGAGTTATAAGTGTTATAGTTGCACTCTGTAATTGATGAACTCATAAGAATTTTAGAGAAATTTCACGCTCATGTACTTGAAGTTTCAAAATTTTAAGGAGAGAGTTTTCAAATACAGCTGTACAATATTAAACTTAGGTTCACTGATGTTTTTTGATGCAGGATTTCTCTGCTAGTGACAAAAGCAATTTGCCTATAAAAAGAGTGTGATTCTAAAAGTATAAAAAATATGTGCATAAAATAGATTTTAATTTAACAAAAAACTAAATCTCCTATCAGAGTTCGTGATTAAATTAGCACTTAGAAGGTGATTGCTATCCATATTGTTCATCTGGAAAGACACTATGGTCATTGACAAAAAGCAGATTTAGAGATGGCAGCAGCATGATACATCTTATGTGCTGGTAGGTACAGAGAAATCTCTCTGATATTAAAATACCTAACGACACTTATCACTGATTTGCAAGATTAGATATAAGATTTTATACTTTTATTTGAATTTTGAGGGGATGGTTTGAAACTTTTAGCATAAGCAAGTTTTATAATCCAACCACAGTAATGTACTTTGAAAGGTGTTGAATTTCATTCTGTATACATTCTTTGGCTCCTTACTTTATATTGTATAAAACGCTCTATCTGCCTCTTTTCTCCTCCTCTCCCCCCCTCTCTCCCGGCTTTGTGTTTCCCGACAAACCTGTCTTATGATTATTTCCCTTATTTTCTTTCAGCTCTGTACCATGTCTTGGCTTCCAGATGAGTGAAACTCTGGAGCTTTCCTATCAGTTACCACAGCGAATAGCACAGAGTTGGAAGACACTGTTAATTTCCTGCTGATTCCCCATGATATGACAGGAGGCCATTTTATCAGTTTCTTCTCCCACCAGACAGATTTATAATTGATATTCTTGACGGAATCACTCTGATTTAGTGGCATCAGCTGCCTGTTTGAGTATAAATAACTAGGGAGTAATCAGCCTTCTTAGGAATGAGCTGCCAGGGACAGCTTCTCTGCTAGGGGAATGGAGTCTTACATTAATGTTAATTTTCAGCACATTTCCATTGTGTATATTTTTGTTTATAGAATGTCAACGTTGCAGGACATTTAATTTATTTTTATTAGCTTTTTTTTTTTGCAAGAGTTTCAGCTTTACAGAAAATTTATAATGACTGTAATAGAAACTTCTCGTGCTCTCTATATTCAGCCCTTACTACTTATATCTTATATAAGTTTGGTAAATTAATGTTCTAATATTTCTATATTGTCATATATTAGACAAGAAACCTCATTCAGCTTTCCTTGGTTTCAATTACTGTCCTTCTGTCCCATGGTCCTACCTAGAATATATTTAGCTATGATGTCACTGTTAGCTCCTCTTTGCTGTAACAGTTGTTCAATTCACTTTGTGTGGGTGTGTGTTTTGTTATATTTGTTTTTAGTAAATTTTACAACTCTAAAGAATACTGATAAGATGTGTTGTGGAGTATCCTTCAATTCAAGAGGAAGCCTCAGATGGAAAAGGCAATCCTTGTGTCATACAGAGGACATTTTCTATTACTGTTCTTTGTCACTCAGGACATTTGTCCCCATCACCTGCTTGTGGTGCTAGATTTTGGGATCCTCCACTTGTTCGGAAAGAAAATGGCTGGGTGCCATCCTTCATTCACTTTCTGTCATAGGACAAGACTTCATGTTCATCAGTAATATTCCTTCTTCTGTTTCCAAGATCAGTTCTTACTTTAAGGGGTTCCAATCCCTTTTATTGAGGAAGGACTTCCTGATACTTGTGTATATGTTATGGTACACATTGGTGTCATACATTTTATTATATGTTGTTCACTAACTTAGGTCTGATTTGACTTCTTTCACCTAAACCTTGGATTTTTATCTGTATTATTTTAAATTTATATCTAGGTACTGTGATTCTTAGAACTGTTGTGAAGAGTTTTCTTTAAAAATTCAAATTTTAGGCTCTGCTTAAATTCACCAGTTGCTCTATCAGGGTACTAAGATTTGGTTCCCTGCACCCATGTGATAGTTCATAGCTGACTATAACTCAAATTTCAAGAGATCTGACACTATCTTCTGCCCTCCACTGAAGTACTGCATGCAGATGGTACACTTATGTACACGCAGACAAGATACTCCTACATACAGAAAATAAAAAAGTAAAATAAGTCTTCTAAAATCAAATTCTAATCGTCTATTATTGGCATATAAGAAACTAATAAAATTTTGAATATTTGCTTTATATTCTATATATGCTGTCTTTCTGTAGTCACTTTATATTTAGAGGGAATTTTCTTTGTAGACACTTGGAATTTGAACATAGACTAATATGCTATATTTGAACAAAATATGTGTGCATGGTTTGTTTCTTCTTTTCCTCATAATGTTGTATAAAGTTTTCAGTCTTGTATCAAACAGTGGTGTGACTATAGATAACATTCTTTCCTTCCTAACAATAGAGTGAATATATCTAGTCCCTAGCAATTAACTGTAATGTTACCTATGGATTTCTTGCAAGTATTTTATTAAAATATAGAATCTGTCCATTTCAAAATTACAAAAAATTTCATCAGGGAAGTGTGCTGGATTTATTTAGTATTAGTTTGCATTAAATTAGTATGCTATACCATTTTATCTTTACGCTATTTACATAGTGAAATTGTACAAAAGGTACAAATCCCACTTGGAAATGGTATGTATGACTTTCCTCCGACACTATTGAATTTGGTTTGCTAATGTTTTGTTGAATCTTTTCTCTCTTTCTTTGTTTCTTTCTTTGTTTCTTTCTTTGTTTCTTTCTTTGTTTCTTTGTTTGTTTCTTTGTTTGTTTGTTTGTTTCTTTCTTTCTTAAAAAAAAAAACAAAACAAAAAACCCATGTTCATGACAGTTACCTGTTTCATTGTTTCGCTTATCAGTTTACTGCTCCCCGTTTTCTTGTAGAAGGCATGTAATTCTTTTGCTAATGTCCTTGCCTCTTTAGCTGATCAGTCTATGGCCTGTAATTGGTGTATTGAGAACCAGTAGGAGGTGTTGGTGTCAATAATGTGGACCTTGAGTTACAGGCAGCTGTGAGCTATCTGATGTGAGTGCTATGAACTAAACTTAAATCCCCTGCAAGAGGAGTGAACCCTCTTAGCCACCAAACCATCTCTCTGGCTTCTAAACCACTTTTGGGGGGTGGGGGGTGGAGACGACAAATGTTAATATATTTCGAAGGATAATTTTCAAAATGTGGACACAGAATTTCAAATTGATATTCTTAAATATTTAGGACATTTTATTTTTGTGTTTACTGTATCCTTACTGTTAAACCACCTGTATTTCTCATCGCTATTAGTCCATAGGGAAGGCTCCATTCTTTCCTTATCTATGTATAGTACTCTAGGAAAACACCAATCTTAAGAAGTTAAAGTAAGATTGAATATATGTCTGTGAAGTAGTTTAAACTGGTTATAGAAAAGAATTTACAACTATCACTTAGAGAGACATTCTTTTATGTCAAATGATTGAAGTTAGGATTCATTTCAATTATGTTTCCATGGAAACCCTTTTAGTAGGAGAGGTCAGCTTTCTCCTTTGCAAGTAGAAATCAATGATTCTGTCTTCATACCTCTTTTGTAGAGGGTCTGGCATTCATGCCCATTGCCTCTCCTATGTAGTCTCAGGGCTTATGATCAAGATGAGAAGCCACTAAAGATGTATGGCAATTTAATATTATTTTTATTATTTACTATGAAATAATTAATATAAAGGTTTTCTCAGAGCCAGAATACCTCCTGTGTGCATCTAGGATAGAATTAGTAAAGATGGATATTAAAAATCAACACGAGATAGAGAGAATGTCACTGTCATAGAGTGACATTTAATTGGCAATGAAACCAATTAATTTGATTTTAATAGAATAAACAATGTAGGGCCACTAGGTCCTGAGAGACACATTCAAGGGTCTAATACCTCCTCTAGGTTTATCTTGGTTTAAAAAGGCACACAGTTGACTTCCAGCCTTCCTGGATCTCCTTTCCCAGGTGCCTCTCTCTGCAGTCTGGCTCTCTCTCCTCTCTGAGCATCTTGGGGTCCTCCACTTTCTCTCAGTATTTACTATTGCCATATGCTTTCATTTCTTCTGGATTCATTGCACATAATTTCTGCACTTCATAGCACCCCTCTCAATTCAGGAAAGTTCAAGGAACATTTCTAGATTATTCATCCTGTGGGAAGTGAACTTGAAGCCTCTGTTTTCTCCCTACTTCCTAAAATTTATATTTTATTGATATAATACGCTATATTTTTAATCACATCACAATGAAGATTTATTTTCAGATAACATGGAATTATATTGCCTTACAGTCTTAATTGTGTGTGTGTGTGTGTGTGTGTGTGTGTATGTGTGTGTGTGTGTGCACACGTATGAACTTAGAGTGTAGTGATCAACCTTGGTTATATCCCTCTATCACTTTACATCATACTCTTTTGAGCCCGATTCTTTCACTGAACCTCAGAATCCTGGTTTGATTAAGCTAGCTGGCTATAAATTCAGCACTCCACCTATCTCTGCTTCCCCTATTTTGGGATTACGGTGATATACCATAACGCTCAACTTTTAGGTGGATTCTGTGGCTCTTCACTCAGATTCTCATGAAGGTACAGCAGTTATTTACTTTACCTACTGAGATATCTTCTAGTACTTGTCTTAGAATTTTATACTAAATCCTCAAATTTAGTAATGATCTTGTCTACTTAGGTTTGTCCTTAATTTGAGGTCTTTTTTTAAGCTGAAGGAAAATGTCAATTCTCAGGTTGGATATCCTTAATGGAGATGTTTATTTCAGTAGTCATTTCCCAGTAATTGGAAGTATCTTAACCAGGCAATAGTTCCTTTTATTTCTGATAAAGGTAACGTGATTGGGTGTACTTGTTACAACAAGCACAGAGACCAGTGGTTTGTGGTGAGATTATCTTTCTCCATAAGGTAGATTTTGCATTCACAAGAAACATTCATCCTTTTCATAAGCCACATAGATCATAAGTTATTTTGAAAAATCTAAATTCTGTTGTGTAACAAGAGATAAGCTTTACTTGTTATTTTTTGCAGCATGTCTATAAGTTGTAATAGTGTTTTAGTCCCTCCCAGATTCTTAAAATTAAATAAAATCACATATTGGCCTAGTTTCAAAAAGAGAGTATTATCTTACTCCAACAGGGGTGATGTGAGATGTAATGGCTAATCTTGACTATCAACTTGAAATGATTTAGAATCACCTAGGAGACATATTTCTAGGCACGTCTATGAGAATGTTTCTAGAAAGGTTTAAGTGAGGTAGAAACACCCACCCTAAAAATGTGGTTGGCTCCACCCAATGGACTGGGGTTCCAGAGGAAATACAATGGAGAAAATGGTCTGACCACCAGCATTCATGTCTCTCTATCTGCTGACTGAAGATAGAAGGTGAACAGTCATCTCATGCTACTGTCTACATGACTTCTTTGCTGTGATGGACTCTTCTGTCTAATTATGTGTCACAATAAACCCTCTTCCTTACATTCCTTTTGTCAAGGATTTTGTCACAACAGTGAGAAAAGCCACGGACAAAGGGAGTTGCATATTTATGATTTCTGTTACAAAGTTGCAATAAAACATGGATTTTCTTTTGACTTTGGTGTGTTGTTGAGGGCAAAGTATACCGAGGGAACATACCACCAACACATGTTCAACAGAAGCTTATAAAATGCCATGCTTTTCAGGAATATAATGGTTTGGATACAAATAATAAAGAATAAGATGAAGAAGAAGAAGAAGAGAAGGTGGGGAGAGAAAGAAACAAAGGAAGGATGAAATCAATGAATGAAGGTAGAAGAAGAGGGAAATGAACGGAAAGCAGAAAACACATTTTCTCACAATAGGTTTGGGAGAATAAATGTTAATTTGGATAACTATAAAAACTATCTGCAGGAGGAAATTTGGGAGAGACTGAACTATGATATCAATATTCCTGTCTAAGAGGTCTCTCTCCCTCCCCCCCACTCTGTTTCTGTGCTGAGGATCTTAGTACTGACTTCTTATGGCTGCAGATGGGATGGTAGCAGACACTGAGGTGGAGTTATTCTCCTCATGACTGGGGAAGTCTAAGTGCTCCATAGAAGTTCCACTAAAAATAATTAAAATCTCAAGATCCAATCCAAACAAACCATGTCTGTTTTGTGGCACAGTGGTGACTATCTCTGTTTGCTCTGTTCTAGATTTTGTTCTTTCCCCAAAGTCAACACTATAGCAAGGTAGTAGAGATGTCACTGAGAGGCCACAGAGCCAGCTTCTGGAGCTATGATTCTGTCAATCCACTACAAAGCACACTTTCTACTGTAGGTGAGGTTTTATCTTCAGTAGAAAATTAGATTTGTTGAGATTGACAATGTAGAATATATACTGAGCAGAAAAAAAAACATTAAAAACCATTTTTCATAATCACATTTTCCTTTGCATTTGCTTCACTAATCTTTCTACGCCCCCTCAATTCTCATTCTTTCAACCAAAATTCATTAAATGCTGACTACTAAATGGAGCATTGGAATAGTCAATATTTAATGAATATTGGCTGAAAGAATGAGAACTGGGGAAGAGTAGAAAGAGTACTCCATTTACCACATGTGGTTCCTCAGTCCTAGAACCTCACAAATCATGTGTCCCAATTTTTCAAGAGTGTGATCCAGAGACAGTTGAAAATTCTTCATTGATTTCTATAGATCTCCTTTCAAACCTGATAAGAATCAGAGGTCTGAAAACAGAGAATTACTGGTCACAAGAGACTAAATCAACACAAGTCTTATCCTGGCTTCACAAGATTAGAACTAGCAGTGATTGTCTAACATTTTTGTTGAGAATTGAAATCAAATTCCCAGGTGTATAAAGTCAATTCCTGACTTAGAAAGTTGCCTATTTGTATCATTTTCTTTTAGTTTACAGACTTAATTCAGACTTTATTGAAAATTGAATAGTTGCAATTTAAACACACACACACATGCACACACACACACACACACACACACACACACACACACACACACACACACACACAAAGGTGTGTGTGTGTGTGTAGAAGCCAGAAGTGACCATTAGGTGTCACTTGTCAGGTGTGACTTATATTTTTGTGTCATGGTTTCTAACTTTTACCCTACACTGACCTATTTGCTTAGGTTTACTGGCTAGCACATCCCAGAGTTCTGCTGGTTTCTAATTCCTCAGTGCTAAGATGTTGTGGATGGGCCTGATGCTGTTTGTATTTTGATGCTAATTTGGTTCTCCTGGGAGGGGTTGTGGACAAAGAGTGAGTCACATACTCAGGTGACTTCTTATGAACCAATCCTCTAATGAATAAAGGAGCCAATCACTGGGCAAGTAGGAGGGATTTCTGGGTTGGAGAGGGGAAGAGAGGAGGAGGTGAGAGAGAGGATGCCTTTCGGATGGGGATAACATGAGGACAAGATGTAGCTATTAGTGTCTCCTGGCTTAAGGTGGATCCGCCAGGACTTGTCACTGGAGAAATTAGATTTACTATGGCTTACAAGATTAGGATTCTAGTTGTTACACCCAGAGATTGAGTTACCATTATTTCTGAACTAAGTTTGTGTGGTCTTTTTTTCTAGCGACAACTTGGCTGGGTTCCAGAGAGAAAGATACAGCGGCAAAGCATGGGTTTGCCTGATGTGCACCACAAAAGACATGGGGGTATTAAAGCATGGGGCTGGCATGGTAGCAACCTGCTAGTGAGAACCCAGTGAGCTGGGTGGAGAAATTTTGGAGTTCTGAGTCAGAGTCTCCACAAGATAAAAACAGGTCAGTCCTTGCCTACCAGTGCATAGATGGCCAGACTGCTAGGGCAAAGAGTAGCCTGTCACTCCTCTTTAATATTTCTTGCAACACTAAAATTACAGGAAATACCATCTTCCTAGATTTTAGCATAGATTCTAGGGATCAAAATCAGTTCGTCATGGTTGCTGGAATACTAGCACACAGCATTTATATACAAAATTGACTTGCTTCTATCTGGACCTCAGTTTCCTTGACTGTAAAACAGAATTCTTGCATATTGCTACTTTCAAATTCCTTTGTATTCTATGGTTTCCATTTTTCTTCTATCTGAATCACCCTATATCTTTCCTTCCTTATCTTTGTTTTATGGCTTTGATTGTTTTTCACTTTTTAAGCATTAAAAAATGAATCTCAGAATGAAGACAGCCACAAGGAGTAGCCAAGAAGTTTATCAATAAGAGGGCTCAGAGTGCTGAGATAGGTGACCCTGGTGTGTTTTGATACTCAGCAGTAGATTCTGCATGCTTTACTTCCATATTCTGTCTCTTCCTCTGGAATCAAACTTCCTACATCCTGACAACTTGGTCTAGATTATGCCTTATGTCAGGGATGGGCTCACTGCCTACTCTAGGAGGATCTGGGAGAGTTACATGTGGTTATTTGGAATCACTCACTTGTTGCTAGTTAGCTCTTTTTCTGTCTCCTAGTTGTGAGTCATAATGCAAGTTCTCAGCTCCTGCCCAGTGCTATGCATTCCTGCTTGATGCCATGTATTCTGCCACAATTGTCATAGATTCTAACTCTCTGAAACTATAAACCACCAGTAATTTTTAAAAATAAATTGATTTGGTCATGGTGTCTTTTCACAGAAATAGAAAAGTAACTAAGGCATAATGTTAAAAGGTTTGATTCAGTGGTATTTATATGTTGTGGATAGCCCTGGGGTTGATTGTATTTTAATGTTAATTCTGCTCTCCTGGGAGGGGTTGTGCACAAGGAGTGAGTTACATACTCAGGTGACTTCTTGTGAACCAATCCCCTAATGAATAAAGAAACCAATCACTGGGCGAGTAGGAGGGCTTTCTGGGTTAGATAGAGGAAAAGAAGAGGAAGAGAAAGAGGGGCCTTTTGGACTGGGACAGAATGAGGACAAGATGCAGCAACTAGTGTCTCCCAGTTTCAATGGCAGATCTGTCAGGATTCGCCTCCAGAGAATTTACATTTAATTAAGCTTACAAGATTAGGATTTTAGTTGTTGTGCCCAGAGACTGAGTTACCATTGTTTCTGAACTAAGTTTGTGTTGCATTTTCCTTCACATGGAGGCTCATTTGGGTTCCAGAGAGAAAGGTATGGTGACAAAGTGTGGGTTTGCTTGATGTGTCCCACAAAGACTGTGGGGGTTTTGAAACATGAGGCTGGTGAGGTAGCAACTCTCACCAGTGGGAACCTAGTGAGCAGGGTGCAGAGCTTGTGGAGCTCTGATTCAGAGTCTCCATGAAATAAAACAGGTTGGCCCTTGCCTTATCAGTGCATGGCTGGCCAGACCCCACGGGGCAGAGAGAACTAGGGCATAGTGCGGGAACTTGCTGGATTAGTTTTCATTATTTCCCGCAACTTTTATATTTAATTTTGTTTCAAATTGGTCAATTATTACCCTTGTAGCATGTAGATTTAAAAAGAAACCCACACTAAATTTGGCTATGCACCAGCCTCAGTGGTCTTGCCCACCCCAATGGCCAGTCCCAAGCGGCCACCTTACCCCTGTTCCCACAGCCGGCCTGCTGCCAAGCCACTTCAGTCAAAACCTGCTCCCAAGCTAGCTTTCTGGTCTCAGCTCACTGAGTTGACTGAACCAGTCTCTCCTGAAATGACTGGAGCTTCAGCTTGCACTTCCCAGGTCATCCACCTTCTATGGCTGTCCTGCAGAAAGCCAGCTACTGCTCACACAGATCTCCATAGGCCTGTGAAATGAAAACACTAGAGACTTATAATATATATACCAGCCAGATTTTTAATGGTGAATCTCCAACCCTGAAATGTCTGTGCAAAGAACATAAAACTCAATTGCAAAATACAAGCTGCACTCCTAGGTTGGGCAAATGTACCCTACACTCCTCTATTGTCCATCTATGGAATCCCTAGCTACTTGTGGCTCCTGTAGACCACATGGGTCTGTTCCATTTTCATCTCCTTCTTCCTCTATCTTCCTCTTCCTCCATCTTCTGTCTCGTCTAACCTGTCTAACCTTTTTCTTCCTCTTTCCCCTCCCTAAAACTTTCAGCTTCACCTTTTCCTTCCACTGCCCAACTTTTACCTGACCTCACTGAGTACATGATCTACTTCTCCTCTTCGGGGCACCTCTCTTAAGGGAGCAGAAAGTACATAGAGCAATCCACAACATACCCTGGGCTCAAAATAATTATGACTAAAGGGGATCTGAAAGTTTTTTAATGACTGGAAAACTCTTCTCTCCTTGAAAATGAATTACAAACAGTCTGTGAATTCCAGATTCCAAATTCTTTCAGTAAATTTGATGTTTCTGTTTCTTTGACTCAATGTCCTATCAATTAGCATGGCCTTTCTCTGCCAGAAGCTTTCTAACAATGATAAATTGTGTGATCACTTCATTTATGACCAAGCACCAGCCCTTCTTTCCATGCCATCCACCATTTCAAATGGCTCCAGGCAACTATGGCTTACTAACTCATTCTAGGAAGAGATACAGCATTGTATTAGAAAACATCTCACTACCTGATTGCTGTAGCTGGAGTCTGCTGCCAACACAGAGATTTTCATGTACTCTGAAGCCTACTAAATATCTCCTTTGCCTTATTGTCATAGAATTCAGAATGTGTTGGTGGGGGGTTTCCTGAAATAAAATAACAGTAAAATTTAATTGCATATTTAAATGAATTCCCTCTTTTGGCACAGAAAGAGTTGAACAGATCATGATATTTAAATGTTATGTGCTTCTAAAGAGCAAACAGTCTGAAAACAACAGACTGGGCCATTTGTGCTTTCCAGGTCACTAAGTATGGCTGCTTTTTCCTGGAATGGGAACCTCCATGTCTTCCCATGAGTGCTAGGAAGGCTCATATGGAAATTCCAGTAAGGAAGAAGGAGTAGTAAAAGCTATTGCTTGAGAAGACAACAGAATGTTGAAGGGAAGGGGATTTCTAATGATGGAGAGATGAATATTATTATTATTATAAATAACATATAAATCTTCGCATTCTTTTGTTGAGGATAATGAATCCTCTTCTTGTAACATTATTCTGAGACAATGTGTCTAGAGTGTTCAGAGTAACTGATGTGTATTATGAGCCTAAGGCAGTGGGTCTTCAGGACTGCTCCAGATTTCTTTGGCATATTTAAACTAGCCTTGGAAGCATTTCCTGGCTTTATGTGGCTTCAAAGACTGTATGGAGCCCTTTGTGAAAAACCTGTGTTTGTACTGTATGCCAGGACAGACTTTCTGCTTTCTCTTTTATCTGGTGTCTCTTTTGGACTACCCAGCAGAATTGGTTATGGCTTTTCAACTTTTTTTACATATAATATATTCATGCATACTCATGTATATGTACACTTCCCATCCAACAATCACCAGCCAAATATTTGCCTCTTGCAGACAGGCAGAGTGGAGGTGTTAGATATCTACAGCTCTCCGGGTTTGTGTGTTATTCAGTCTCTCATCTGAAAAATGCCTCAGGCGTACTCCACAGCATCTTTTGTTTGCAACCATGGAAGCCTACATTTGTGAGCATTGCTGTAACTTCCAAGCTTAATTTTTGTGTTTAGTTTCTGTTTCATGAAGTGATTTGGCCAAGGGGCTGAATTCAAAAATAAGAAGCTGTTCACTGTAGAGAAAGACACTCTTGGAGTCTATCCTCTGAGCATGGTTTCTACTCAGAACAACAATGTACCTGGCACTTGTCAAGAACTGGTACAGGCAGCACCTAAGGAGTAAAGATACAAATGGTGAAGCAGACAGGAGAGTGACTATTTGCATGAGGTATTTAAAAAGTCTATGACTTGGAGAAAATGATGATGAAAGCTCATTGATTGATAAGTAATATATTTTTTCTATTATGTAATTTACTTTGTAGCAAAATTTAAGCACAGGTTTATATTTATATTGTCTACTTCTAGACCCACAAAAACTAGAGTTTTTATCTGAGATTACTTTCTTCTTCTGTCATTTCAGTGAGTCTTGGTTGTCTCATCTTTGGTTTAAGTATTATGATAATTTCTACAAAGAATAGTGATGGAAAGATACGATTTATAGGAGATGAAGAATAGAATTCCTTTGTACATTGAAGCTTGCACTCCAGTCACAGGAGACATAGAACAGTGAGGACAGAATAAATATGTGTATATAATATACTGGAAATACCCCCTATTATAGTTTGGAGGTTAGATGCCACCCAAATCCATGGGTTAAAAGCTTGATCCTCAGGAGTGGCACAGTTAGGAGATGATGAAAACTTCAGGAGTTGGGACCTTGCAAAACATCCTTCAGTCACTGGCAGTATTCTCTTAAAGAAGATTACTGGGACCCTGACATATTCATGAGTTAAAGAGTGTGCTCTGTCATGAGTCACCAACATTGTCATTGGTACACTGACCAAAGACCAAAGTATATATGTTCTCTATAACTTATCCATGCCATCCTTTTCTTGACAATGATGAAAAATGTCCTAGCAAATTTTCAGTCTGAAAATAGAAAATGGAAGTAGGAATCAGATGTATTGGCCTCTGGGAGTGCAGAATTTATCACAGACTGGCTAGGAAATGCCATACTATGACTGTTAAGCGGAGCCTTGAGGAAGACAAGGGAAAGAACATTGGAGGCATCTAGGAGAGAAGTAGAAGGAGTGTGTTGTATGCAGTTATATCTTGGATGATTGAGACACAGCGATGACGAGTCAAAAGCAGGTTCGGTCTGGGTAAGGCATTCCTTAGTGTCCACTCCAAGTCTTTGAAGAATATTGTACTTGAAGAGAAACTGGGTAGGGGTATTATTTCTGAGCAGAGAAGTGATAATTGACCTACTCTTCACTGAATCTGCTAGATATATTATGTCCAAGAATATATTTATTTTTCAATATTTTCACCATTTTTTGCTGAGTTTTCATATTTATCAGAAGAATTTATAACCAATCAATTGAATCTTGTATAAACTTAATCTTGACTGTAAGTAATGGAGATAAAAATATTATTTTATATTCTTTAATTTTCTGTATCTAGGCAAATGAATACCCCATGAAATATATTAAATATTAGCAGTTTATATAAAATAACAATATGTGAGTTGAATAAGAAAATGGATACTGCCTTCCTTTCAGGAGCACTGATTCTCTAAAAAACAATAGCTGTTTTCTTGTGCCTAATTTTCATGATTTTCTTCAAAAACTGGGTGGTTTGTCAAGTTTATCTTTAACATATAATAATATTATATATATATCAGTTCATTAAATATCTGCACCCTAACAAGCATTTCATATTAACTCCTGATTTTATATATATCTTTTGCTGACCAATTTTACTTTCCTTGTATTAATAGATTTAAATTGATCCAGTTTAGTGCAAATTTAATTCACTATAAAATCTTCATTTTGACCAGTTCCTTAGCCTGGAAATTCACTGAGTCTTTTTCTTCCCATTTTCTCCTTCCTTCGTCTAGAAAAGACATCCAAGGTTCAAAAGGGTTACTTTTTATGTATGAGAAAGTCCACATTATGAAAATACTATCTGCACCTTTGACCCTACACTTCTTGTGGTAAATAAAGACAGGATCATCTCTTACTTCTCTGTCTGGAGAAATTTTTTATGTATGTGAAAAATATTAGAAAAATTTCTAAGTTTTCTTTTTCTGTTGATAAAGAAGGGGCTATCTTGTTTCACAATTCCACATCATAGTCCATCAATGTGGGAAGTTAGTATAGAAACTCAAGGCAGGAGCTTGGAGCCAGGAACCGGAGAGGAGAAATGGAGGAACACGGCTTACTGGCTTTTTCCTCATGGTTTGCTAAGCCTGTTTTCTTATATAACTCAGGACCATCTTCCGAGGTCTGGCATTGTGCAGAGTGGGCTGGTATCTCCTACATAAATCATCAATCAAGAAAATGTTTCATAAACGCCACAGGCAAATTTAATGAAGGCAGCTTTTCAACAGAGGTTCCGCCTTCCAGATGACTCTAATATGTGTCAAGCTAACAAAAACTAACCAACACACACACACACACACACACACACACACACACCACAAATTAAAACAAAACACAAATTTAGTTACTTTGCAACCTTTCTACATTTCCCCCGTGGCAGATATGTTTTCTGTTATTTTATATAAAAATGTTCCTTTTGTCAGAGCTCTATCCTTCTCCCCATCATTTTATCTGTATCTTCACTGTAATTCTTCAGCAATAATTTATAATATTTGCTGACTCTGCCTTTCAAGACACATATCAGTGGACACAAATGAGAAGATTTACATGGATATGGAAATGACTTTGAGGAGATGTCTTCACACTAAGAATTTTTTAATACTCCATCTGAAGTAAGCAGATTTACTAAAGACCTTTGGAGATTCTGCTATGGTTTCTATTATGATGGTAATCACAATCTGAATATAATGATATATTATACAATGATCTTGAAAGGCCATGAAGGTGAACAGCTTTTAAAAGAACAAAGTTGTTTTAAATTATTTTTAAGGTTTTGGATTAGGGGCATGAGTCTCATTGCACTCCACAAGTAAAGATAATTTTAATTGAGCTCAGAAGTATGAAATTTAGGTCAGAAGTATAATGAATAATTACTGGCAGGAAGATTCTAGATAATGGATTATTCTCATATCAGTTCTGCTGTCAAGAATCTGCTTTAAAGGCCAATAAAATTTTCCTATTTGACATTACTTTTTTTTGGTCCTTAGTGTGTGTCACTGTTCAGTTGAAGCTTGGTCTTCATAACAGTATCTCAAAAAGTATTGATATCTCAGTTGATGCAAACTATTTATGGATTTTTTCCATTGTTCCACTGGACTATGCCTAATTCCTTCCAGTTGAAATGCTTTGGGTGATGGGCACTGATGTACTAGTTAGATATGATATTACCATCACTGTCTAATTCCTATTCTTGTTGTCTAAGTGTACAAGTAGGTGACTCTATTCAATATGTTCATGAGTGACTTAAAATTGACACCACATCATGGATTTATTAGTTTTCAAGAAGAAGGTCTAAGTTTTGAAATAAAAGAGAAGGGAATTTTTAAAACTACTGTCAATATTTTTAGCTGAATATTTAGAGAATATCTGTTTTTTTATTATTATTATTTCAAAAGAAAATAGATTTCTGTAGTGGAATTTTAATTCAGCAACCTGGCTGCTCTGGCAAGGTATCACATCCACAGACCTTGTAGGTCTGTGTAATTTGGCTGGATTGAAGGCACACTCTGTATTATAATATTATCTGGCTGAAATACAGATACAATACAGACACAGACATGCCCTAGGTATACAAATTTTTTTATTGGATGTTTTCTTAATTTACATTTCAAATGTTATCCCCTTTCCCAGTTTCCCCCTTTCCCTGCTTCTATGAGGGTGTTCCCCCACCCACCCACCCACTCCTGTCTCCCTGCCCTCAAATTCCCCTACACTAGGACCTCGAGCCTTCACAGGACCTCTCCTCCCATTGATGCCTGACAAGGCCATCCTCTGCTACATATGGGGCTAGAGCCATGGGTCCTTCCATGTGTACTCCTTGATTGTTAGCTTAGTCCCTGGGAGCTCTGGGTGGTCTGATTGGTTGATATTGTTATTCTTCCTATGGAGTATATAACTTTTATCTCAAACAGTGAAGGCAAAGTTAGTTTGTAGAAGGAAACAGCCATGTTTGAAAGTGATATATAATTGAGGGGCAGAAAAAGTGATGAATCAGAGAAAGATTGGCAGAATGAGTCAGAGATAAGTTACACACAACACTCACGAGGACAGGAAAGGGGGGTGACTTAAAAGAGCAGCACAGAGGCAGTTGGGAGTAAGTGCAGTGAGTGCAGTGCACTGGAATTCAGTTCATTTATAAGTTCTTGCAGTGCAGAACAGGTCAGCAGGAGCAGTTGAAGTCAGAGAATGGGAAGGACCCAGAAGTTTAAATCAAATTGTTCAGCATGACAATTCAAAGAGAAGCCTATAGAAGCCAGATTGAAAAAGTCAGCTAGGAGAATAGTTGGAGCCAGAACAGCTGAGTTGAACCAGCTAACCAGAGTTCAGAAAGAACTAGAAAGGGTAAGTTTATTCAGGGTTAAGTCTCTGAGATGACAATTTTATCATGTGAATAAAAGTCTTCAAACTCCTTTTTATTATGTGTTAGCTCATTAAGATTTATGCTGTTTCTGTGTATGCATCTACATCAATCAGTCTTCAACTCTTCATGCGAAGCTATATCATGAACTTGTTAATTTATTGACTGGTGATCTGAAACTCTCTCATTATCTTAAGAAAGGTATAATCACATAACTCAATGCTTTGAAGTCATTTCTTCTTTTCATTATTTAAACTGTGTCATTTACTTATCCATTAAAGGTGAATTCCACTTCTCTAGTGAACATAATTGAGAACAATCTAAAGAAGATTATAATAGTTCGTGTTCTGACTTGGGTTAAAATCCCATGTTCTTCCATCATTCTTGACCTTGAGTGAGTTATTTACTTCTTTGAGCTTTTACTCATTTACCTAATAATGCTGTTTTGAAGACTAGAGATGACTCAAAATGTGTTCAGAACAGAGGCTGGTACAGAACAGGTGATCTGATGCTGTCAAAGTTCATTTTATAAACATTTGTGAGTAAATGATAAAAGTATCAAAATGCAACTCAATGGGAATATTTAAATATGAAATGTTCAAACCACAAAATGTTATGGCCCTAGAATTACTAATAAGAGTAGAAAATATGTCTGGAATGTATTTGAAGGCCTAACAGTGTATAATCAGAAACTTTAGGTTGTTATAAATGATCTGATATTAATCACTCACAGCCTTTTAAACCTAGAGCCTAAAATATGCCAAGCACACTCTTCATCACTGAGTGATGCTTCCTGTCTGACACGATCCTACTGCAAACTAGTTAGGGCACTAAAGTAACACTTAGTGGCAAGGGCTGACAAGGACTCACAGATACTGAAACTCTTCATATGTCATTAGAATCAATAAAACTTTTATAGTCACACTTAAGACAAGATTTGTAGCTTTTTTATAAAGTTAAATGTACATTTGATATATGATACAATAATTCTTCTTGTAGGTAGAACTTAGGTTCACACAAATACATGCTTATCAATGTCTATGGCTGATAATTTATAGCTCCCCCAAAATGTTCAGTTGAGAATAAATAGACAAAATCTGGAACACTTATGTAATCAAATATGATTCAGCAATGGAATGGAACAAGCCACTTAGCCACATACTGTTATGTATGGATCTCAAATGCATTATACTGAATTTTGGCAGCTAGACTGAGAAGGTCACATGCTATACTATTGCATCTTACAGCATTTTGAAAACACAAATATATACAGAAAAAATATATACTATGTGTTCCCACAACTGTATTTGAAGAGAATGCTTGTGAGGGAACCTGGCTGTATGATGGAAAGTTTGGCACCTTTATGATATTGATGATCATACAAAGGTGGACATTCTACAGGGGTCATAGAATTGCATACTAGAAAAGATATGATTTCCTTTGTAAAAACAGTCTATCAGTGAAGTGAGTTAAAACACAAGTTCACAAGTATAGCAGAGTACTCATGTTTCCGAAAACTGTGGCATAGGTGTTTGGGAATTGTATAAATTATTCCCTTTATTTATGTGTTTGAAACTAAATATACAAAAATAAAGAAGACCCACTAATTTTTTTTTTTTGGCAGGAGTTGGGTAAGACAATACTTATTATATTGCTGATGAATATGCAAATTTCTAAAAAGCTGTCTGAGTGTAATTGTGAGCAGCTGTTAAAGCATGCAATTGCATAGTGCCTTTGTTCATGAGGTCCCATTCACGGCATCTCTCCCGTAAAAATAAAACCCTCGGGCTTTTAAAGCTATGTGCATAGAGTTGTTTATTACAGCACTGTACTTCCTGGCATTCAACTGAACATAAAATGTGTGCCCATAAGTGAAGCTCTAAAAATGAAAATTTCATTCTTGTAACAACGCATGTACTACTCAGTTACAGAACACTCACACTATGAACTGTTACACAAATACCACAGTAACAAGTTAGAATGTTAATACACAAACCTGATGATTCACAGGATAATGTCTCAAACAGAACTGAGTCTTAATCTGCATGGGCCGCTATATCAAAATTGTCACTATCTGTCACTGCTTACAAACAAACAAACATCATCTCTCAGTGTTGGAGGATATCCTTGAAGGCCTGATGATTCAGTGTTAGATTAGGCCTGTTTTACATGTGACAACTTCTATATACTTCAAGAGATGTACAAGCTCGCCTAGGCCTCTTTCATAAGGAAATGTCTCACTAATGACGGCTCCACTCTGTATTAATCACTTCCCCAAAGCCCCAGCACAGCAAGGAAATGTCAACCTAAGAAAGTTGATGGAGACACAAATTTCTTTTTCCAGACTTTTACATGAGATTAAAAGTGTCAAAACAAAACAAGAACATAAGAACTATAAGTTCATACCGTGTGTGCTCTTTTGTGACTGAGTTACCTCACTCAGGATGATATTTTCCAGTTCCATGCATTTGCCTAAGAATCTCACGAAGTCATTGTTTGTAATAGCTGAGTAGTACTCCTTTGTGTAAATACACCACATTTTCTGTATCCAGTCCTCTGCTGAGGGAATCTGGGTTGTTTCCAGCTTCTGGCTATTATAAATATGGCTGCTATGAACATAGTGGAGCATGTGTCTTTATTACATGTTGGAGTATCTTCTGGGTATATGCCCAGGAGTGGTATAGCTGGGTCCTCAGGTAATACTATGTAATTTTCTGAGGAACTGCCAGACTGATTTCCAGAGTGGTTATACCAGCTTGCAATCCCACCAGCAATGGAGTAGTGTTCCTCTTTCTCCACACCTGCTGACTTTTTGAACTTAGCCATTCTGACTGGTGTGAGGTGGAATCTCAGCATCATTTTGATTTGCATTTCCCTGATGACTAGGGATGCTGAACATTTCTTTAGGTGCTTCTTGGTCATTCAAGTTTCTTCAGTTGAGAATTCTCTGTTTAGCTCTGTTCCCCATTTTTTGATAGGGTTATTTGGTGGAGTCTAACTTCTTAAGTTCCTTATATATATTGGATATTAGCCCTCTATTAGATGTAGGATTGGTAAAGATCTTTTCCCAATCTGTTGGTTGCTGTTTTGTCCTATTGACAGTGTCCTTTGCCTTACAGAAGCTTTGCAATTTTATGAGGTCCCATTTGTTGATTCTTGATCTTAGAGCATTGGTGTTCTGTTTGGGAAAACTTCCCCTGTGCCCATGTGTTAGAGGCTTTTCCCCACTTTCTCTTCTATTAGCTTAACACATGCTATGTACTCACTGATGAGTGGATATTAGCCCAAAATTTCGGAATACCCAAGATACAATTCACAGACCATTTGAAGCTCCAGAAGAGGGAAGACCAAAGTGTGGATGCTTCAAGTATTTTTTAGAAAGGGGAACAAAATACTCACAGGAGGAAATATGGCGACAAAGTGTGGAGCAGAGACTGAAGGAAAGGCCATCCAGAGACTGCCCCACCTCAGGATCCATCCCATATACAGTCACTAAACCTGAAAGCTATTGCAGATGCTGGGAAATGCTTGCTGAATGGAGCCTGATATCAAAGTTCCCTGAGAGGCTCTGATGGAGGAGTTGGAGAAGGAACTGAAGGAGCTGAGGGGGTTTGCAGCCCAGTGAGTGGAGCAACAGTGTCAACTGGCCAGACCCCCCAGAGCTTTCGGTGACTGGACCACCAACCAAAGAGTACACACAGAGGGACACATGCCTCAGCTGTATATGTGGCAGAGGAGGGCCTTGTTGGACATCAGTGGGAGGAACAGTCCTTGGTCCTGTGGGGATTCGATGCTTCAGTGTAAGGGAATGCCAGGGTGGAAGGTGGGAGTGGGTGGGTGGGTGGGGAAAGCACCTTCATAGAGGCAGAGGGAAGGGGAATGGGATAGAGTGTTTTTAGAGGGGATACCTGAAAAGTGGATAACATTTGAAATGTAAATAAAGAAAATATCTAATAAAAATAAAGAAGTACAAGTTCAAATACTCAAATTCTTTTCATCTTTGCTTCTGGTCACCAAGCGCTACAGCTCGGGGTGTCCACTGTCAGAATTCTACACTGCTTTCTGTTGTTTTCATGGGAGGTCAAATTCAGAGCCGAATTTTGTAAAATGAAAAGTGATTTCCATCCTGTCCCTTTGTAGAGCATCTAGTAATCTAAGAGTGGTTATGGCTTTATGTTCCCATTATATTATTCATTTAGTGCTCTGTCACATTTAAAGGTTGTCATGTAGGGCCATGTGGCCTGTGTGATTGACTTTAGCTTCTTCTGTTATTTGTCTTTCAAGACTTAAGGAAGCTGGGTGTTGTGATTCACACTTTGATTCCAGCATTCTGGAGGCAGAGACCGATTTGGTCAACATAGGAAATTCAAAGCCAACCAAGGCTACTTAGTAAGATCCTGTCTCAAAAAGAAGAAGGAGAAGAAGAAGAGGAAGAAGAGGAGGAGGAGGAGACTTAAGATAAATTCATCTTAGAGGAGAAAGTAAAAGATAAAGAAAAATACAAGAAGACAGCATTAAGATACTGTGTTGAGTACAATTAATTTCTAATTGGCATGCCTCCAAAAAGTAACTCTCAAAGAAGAATTTTCTACAATTTTCTAAATCTTAAGGTAAATGATAAGTAATCAATTGAATGGGAGAAAAATGAACCAAATAATATTATTTCTTCATAGAAAAAATAATTTGTCTAGTGATAAGAATAATTTAATCACCATTGCCTTTATCTCTACATACAAGTGTGGAGGCATCTTGAGGAAGGAATGAGAGAACATTGTTTGCTCTCCAGGTTCTTCACACTGGTGAACTGGAGAACTTTGTCTTACAAAAGCAGATTCTATGCATTTAGTGCACTAGACATATCCATTATTGAAGATATATCCATAATTATAGATTGGACTCTCCCATAGTTAGACAGAAATGTCGAGAAGTGTTTTTTTTTTTTTTTAAGTTGCCAGAGACATTTTAACCCTTTTAATGATAAAATGAAGTCTATACCCATGCACCAGGGACCAATACAAACTGTAGGAGGAACGTAGCCAAGTAGGCCCAGCCACAATGCTGGCACATGCGCTACTGATACTTCCTTCCTGAGCCAACTTAGAATCTGCTGTCATGGCTAGAGATCATTGCCGCTGGATCAGGCAGTGAAGTGAGCCAATGAGAAAGAGACAACACCACATCTGGCTACTCGAGAGCCAATGAGATGCTGGGAAGGGTGTGTAAAGGTTTGTTCAGTTTCTGCAATAAATGAGTCTGCTTTTACCACTTGCCTGACTCCCGGAGTCTGTGTTGTTGAATATGTGTCTTCTTAAACCACCCCCAAGGGTCTTGGTCAGAGTTGAAAGGAACATCTAGTGTCCAGCATGAGGCTCTTTACCTGTGCAAGCACAGGCATGGGCATTGATCTCACTTGGGGTCTGAGTGTGACATTAGGACCTCCGAAACTGGTGATATTGCACCCAGGCTGCTAAGGCAACAGCCACCATATTCCCAGAATCCACTTGGCCCACCTTGCACCTTTACCTGTGGCTATGTCACTATCCATATATAAACGGAAGACCCCTCTGATCTCCCTCCCTCCCTCCCTCCCTCCTTCTCTCTCTCTCTCTCTCTCTCTCTCTCTCTCTCTCTCTCTCTCTCTCTCTCTCTCCCTGCCTTCTCTCTTTGCCTCCACCTTATCCCCA
>CM052703.1:8493316-8509103 GCA_028551405.1 Uromys caudimaculatus
AATTCCTCCGACTGAGATCTTTTGTCCTTACCACCTCCCTCAGCATTTTCTCAGTAAGTTGGTCCCTTCATAGTCCATGTGCTTTCCCCCACCCCTCCCTTAAGTGTGGAGACCTCCCTGTTATTCCTTTATGTCCTTTGTCTGGATAAGAAGGTATATTCTGTTTTACTTTTGGTTTGCTCAGCATCTCCATATAAGAACTGACCATCCAGGAGACAGAACTAAGGATTGCCGCCCACCCTCACCCCCAAGGGCCTTCCTTGACTCTCGATACCATGTAGGAAAACCACCATGGGCTAATAAACCACGGAAGTCCCCCACTAAGCACAAGACACTTGAGTTCGACACACACTTTCTTCTTTCCTTGCTTTTTCCCTCTCTTGTTAGTTTACCTTTGTATCTCCTCTTGCCTGCCCAGCACCAATGTTACTGCCTCTACCTCCCCAACACTTATGGCCTTTTGTAGTTGGGCTTGCACAACCCCCTGCCATGCAGCTCCCTACCTTAGCCCATAGGTCCTGACCCCAGGGTTATCCTGTCAACCTCAACCCTGATGTGGTAACCGCCCTTGGGTTAATATGCCTCTGGCTGATGTCACTTTAATTAGAAAGGTGGGCAATGAATTGAGGCCTGACTCTCCGTACTTTGAACAGGTCTTAAGACAGTGGGGCATGCACTTACAAACCTACTATGACTGGTCCAATCTTCTTAAAGCAGTTCTGGAGCCCACCTTGTTTTTAAACTGGAGGTAAGCATATCAGGACCTGGTTGAGAGTAAGAATATAACCTTAAAACCACCCTAGATATGCTGACTGGCCTCTGGGCATATATTAACCCAGTCACCCAAGCTACTATCAGCCAACATGCCTACTTTAACCAGGTGGCTGATCTGTCTTTAAGGCCGTAAGGCCTGTACTCCCAGAGATCCCTCTCCCTACCTCTGTAACCTTGTACGACAATCAGGTGAGTACTTTACAGACTTCCTCACAAGGGTTACTGAGGCGGTGGAGAGAAGGGATGACCCACTCTAGATATGCTTGTTAAACAGTTGATCTGGGAGGATCTTAATGCTCCGAACCATAATGATGGCCTTCATAAATAGGTAGTGGCCACCAGAGACTTTGACTCCAGGTTAGGCCCTGTAGTGACTCTGACTGCCTTTCTTGATGCCCTGTTTGCTGACAGGCAAAGATCTGACAATAGACTCTCCCAGGGAGGCCCACCTGATCATTCCTGCTGGGGCTGCAGAAAGACA
Source organism: Uromys caudimaculatus (assembly GCA_028551405.1). Classification (NCBI taxonomy): domain Eukaryota; kingdom Metazoa; phylum Chordata; class Mammalia; order Rodentia; family Muridae; genus Uromys; species Uromys caudimaculatus. The sequence continues at coordinate 8,494,572 of CM052703.1, forward strand.
GGACATTTCTATAAGGACTGTCCTAATGCTAGGCCAAGAATAAAGTGCCCTCACTGTAATAAAAGTTTTCACTGGGTACAAGACTGCAGGTCTCAGAACTCTGACAAACTTGGGGATGATTTAAACTCTGAAAGGTGAGCTCCTCAGTCCCTGTCAACAAGAGGGGACCACTCCAAACCTACTACATTGGACTTTCCCCATGTTTCCACATTCACCCACAATATAGTACACTTAGATGGGATTCCCGTAGATATGGGTGTGGATGTCACCATTACCACCGAAAATGAGAACTCGAGGTTCCCTCACTGACAGTTCAAACCAGGCCTACCATTACAGTGTTGGAGGCCAGCAAACCATAATTGTGCCTGTGTATTGGAAGGGCTTAGATGGAAACCAGGGCTCTTTTACACTCATTGTTGCACACTGACCCTGTGTCTTCTTACCCTCATCCCCAAGGATCTTGGTCCAGGTCACAGGCAGCAACACATCTTTGAGGGCCTTAAGAACACAAGCTTTGGTTGTCTAAGTACTTGAAGTGTTAATGGGAAGTTTTCTCTTGCTGTATTGTCTTTGTGACGCAGGTAGCCATGCTCAGTGCCCATTGCTGTGTCCTTGGCCATTCTAGGCTCTGCAGTTTTGAGCCTCAGCCGTTCTGTTTTGCTCTCTCATCACTGCTGCCTTTTAATAAAGTGTGATCATCATCATCCTTTCTTGCTGATGGAAGAAATATGTATTGATTTTTGTCTCTGGTAGAGCTTCTAAACACTCAAACAAACAAACAAAAAAGCCCAACCAAAAACAACAACAACAACAAAAATACCAACAATAGCAACAAAGAAACTTGACCATATTTATTAGCTTGGGATCCCATACCTTTCTGGTTGCAGAAATGAGTTCACTGGCTCTTAATCCAGGTCAGGAGCCTAAAGAAAACGATTAGAAGATACAGAGGAGGGAGGGCTGGAAGAAGGTAAGTACAATAAATACTTCCTGAAATTTTAATACTGAATAAGAGGGATGAATACTGTGAATCAGAAAACAAAATAAAACAAACAAACAAACAAACAAAAAACCTAAGGAAACTTAGAGGCCTCTTTACTTCTCAGTTTCTGGAATTACTTTAGTCACTCAAGAAATGTTAAGATATTCAAACACTAAATAAGAATGCTGACAGCATTCATGGAATCGTCATGCAGAAGGCAGAATATTACATTTGTATTTATTTTCTGTCTTTCATCTAATAAACACAGGTGGTAGTTGTTGCTGGGACTCCATTTTAGCAAACCAAAGGTCAGAGAGTTGCTGTCACTTGTGGCATGAGTCTTGGTACTGAGTGAAGAATAAACATGGTTCTGCTCAGTGACTCAGTAGGTGCTGGCTTTGGCTACCTACTTGTGTTAAATATTATAGCAAGTGCTGTTGGTGTTTCCCATATTACCTCAAGTTTTGTGGCTAAAGCATGTTTTTTGGTGACATTCTTAGGGAATCACACTTGCAAACTGCGTAGAGGCCCTCTGTGTTCCAGTTTCTGGAATTACCGAGTCTAAATGCACTAGGGTCTAGAAATACCTGGGAGTTTAAAATCCCGTGAAGAATGGCTCATAATACTTACGAAGGAGTAGGTAATACCTTTATTTGAGGTTGTAAAACTCTGTGATGTAGTTGTAGATTTGGGGTACACAGACTTAGTGGTATGAAGGCTGACATGCTATCTAAAATTTCCTGCTTGGGTCTTTCCTGTAATCTATTTTACATTTTGTTCTCTCTTCCTGATTTCTCCTATAACATTCCTTTAATAATCTCACACAAATCCCTGTGTTTTACCTGCTTCCTGGGAAAGCCAAAGAGGCAACTATTTTGTCTCATTCTAATCTTGGAGCCACAAATGAGGCAATTAGGATGAAATATATTATGCAATAATAATTGATCACATCTTGTGTAGAAACATTAGAGATTGCTTCCATATGTTGATTTGGCTTCCTAATTACTCTCATTTTCTTCATTTAATCATTCACTCCCTGAAAGAAAGTTCAATATTTTCTGCAAAATGGAAGAAGCAATAATGATGGGCACACACCCGCTCACGGGAGGGGGCAGGAAAACAAAACAAAACAAAAAAACAAAACAAGGAACTTTTCATTGCATCCACACAGGTTACCTAGCAGTGATAAAGTAAGTCTCAAGATTAGCTCATTTGTGAATGCTTGCAGCATTTCAATGCCAAAATACAATTTCTTCAAGGTGCGAACTTACCCTGAACATTTTTTATATCCAAGTGGTATATTGGGTAGAGACATTTTAGAAATGGATTGGCATGAGGTGAGAAGCCTTCAATCATAAATATCCCATACAATGATGATAAACCCATGAGTTTGAAAAATCACACTTGGAAGAAATCTGGGAGAGTTGTAGAATCCAAAGATTCATTGGTGAAAATGAAATAAATTACTAAAATTAGTTGTGGTAAAGAAATGTCTTCTAGGTTGAAAAATCACTCATTCATTTCAAGTTTATTTCATGGGTTATTTGTTGTAGATGGACGTTTAGAATAAAACATTGGGAAAGAGGAATAAAGGCTCAGAAATGTGAAAGCAGGCTTCTCTGTGTCCCACATGATTGTAGGTTAGACATGCTATGTCTAAATACATGTCTTTTATTCCCTCTCTCTTGCTTATTTCCTCCACGTTTGAGGACTCCTCTGGTTTATAGGGCAGTACATTGTGTAACACTCTTACCTATATCAAATACTCATGGCTGTGTATGCACACCAATCTACTTGCTGTTAGCTACTTCTTTATTTAATGCATTTACTGTTTTCCTTAATGACATATTTGTCTACTCATTTTCTGAAATGAACACAGACATGCCTTGCATTATTCTTCATCAAGAACAATCATAAAGTATAGATGGCATCAGCACAGGAAATTCTATGTTGTGAAGTAAGAGACATTTCTGAGCCCCAAAATGTGTTCCCTGCCCCTCAAAGGCACTGTTGAACACACAGAGAGAGGCTCATACACTTACACACACCTATAGCTCACTCTTTCAGAAACTGGAGCCTATAGAGGCTGGCTTGCCTGGATTCAAGAGCACTGACATGATACAGGTCACAAGGACACAAACCAATATTTAGTAGGCTAGAACACTCAGAATAAATGGGGGTACAATACATTTAGAACAGTGTTTCTCAACATGTAGGTCATGACTGGTTGAGGAGTACAAAGTCTTAGAACAGTGTTTTTCAAATTGAAGGTCATGACCTGTTGGGAGTGTTGAGCTATCCTTTCACAGGGGTCACCTAAGACCACCAGAAAATACAAGTATTTATTTACATTACGATTCATAACAGTAGCAAAGTTATAGTTAAGAAGTAGCAACAAAATTTTGTGGTTGGGAGCCACCACACCATAAGGAACTGCACTAAAGAATTGCAGTGTTAGGAAGGCTGAGATTCACTACTTTAGAGGAACAACTTAGTTAGTGGAGAATTTAAATCAGCAGCGAAGCAAGAGGAACAGAGTCTATTTATGATTTTGTAAAGCTAATTGTGTGTAATGCCTTCTAGATATTACCTCATTGGGTTTTTAAATAGTTATTTATCTTTTATGTGTGTCTGTGTGTGGACATGTGTGTGTCAGGATGCATATGTGAAAGTCAGAAGACTTTTGGGAGTCAGTTCATTCCTTTTACCAAGTGGATGCCAGGTATCAAACTCAGGTCATGAGACTTGACAGTAAGCACCCTGCTTACTAAGCCATTTCATGGCCCTACCTGAGTAAATGTATCAGTGTTCTGTTGTACCCTTGAATGATCAAACATTTTGGCATCAGGCTCAGTAATAGCTGGTGCTTGCTAAGAGTTTCAAAGTTGTCTTCAGGGTCAGTTTTCTCCCTTATTTTATTATTTCCTTATAAAGAGTTGGCTCTTGTATTTGTGAGAGGGGTGGCAATTATAAAAGCTGGTAGAGAAATCTCACAAACTAAAGAGAAACAAAAAAGCTAAAGGTTGATAACCTAAAAATAGCTGGTGTTTCAAAGTCTGAATGTGGTGTGCAGAAATGTTTGTCTTGCTGCCTGGACATCAGCCTTTAGTTCTAACCAGGCTGGAAGTTGACTAGATGGAATTTACTATAAAGGGCAATCTTCTTTCCCTCCCCCCAAAGATATTGATTTAAATGTAGTTGTTATCTCAACTCATCCACCTATAACTATCTAGGATAATACTTGACTATATAGCTAGATTCTGTAAAGCAGCCAAGTTGGCACCTAGCATTAACCATCACAGGCTGTAAATAAATCAGACTGGTATCCTTAAAAATGAATTAACATAGGATCCACCCCCTAAATGAAGATCTACAGGCTATTAGTAATTTTTGAAAGAGGAACAAAATCAATCTTCCCCAGGAAAGAGCCCTCTAATTGGTTATCTAGTACTACTAAGTGGTGAGCCAAGAAACATAAACCTGCAGGTAACATTGAGTGGACTCAGCAGGTTTTATTTCTATGTTTGGCTAAAAAATGGAGGCCATGAATTTGAGAGGGAGGGAGGGCCAATAATGGGAGGGGTAGGAAGGAGGAGATGAAAGGGGGGGATGATATAATTATGTTTTAATTAAATAAAAAGAAAAAAACAATAAATTTGGGTAGCAATACTGGAAATCACACATATTGGGAAATGATGAAGGATATGTGGGGGGCAGATGAAAAAATTCTACAGACTAGGAAGAAAGGTCTCAGGAAAAATAAAGATGTCAATGTCTTCTTTTAAAACCTTAACCTATAGAGTCATGATATTTCTCTGCTCTCAACCTGTGGTTATTTTCCTGTTTCAATCATAGCAAACTAACACAATAACAACCCACTGGCTAATCTAATAGGGAATGGGGTATTTTCGCTGGTCAGGCACAGACAAGACCTAACCACCAACTCTACCTAAGTTGAGGCCCTTGATTGACAATCTCAGAAGAATCACAAAGAATCTGTATAAAGCCTCAAAGAGGCTATGGAAAGGCACTTCTGCAGCAGCCTCTCTTACTATAATAGTATCTTCATTGGGACTGAATGTTAACACTCATCTGGATGGAAGATTAGCATAGTGTGTGGGGAAAAAGAAAAGGGAAGGGAAAAATCAAGGCTGTTTACTCGTCCACATGCTTAGAAATGCCCAATGTGTGTGCTAAGGTAGGAAGGAAAACATGATACGTACGAATTGGTTTATGATATCACTTGGAATTTTGATAAAACTATTTTTCATTGGTGAAAGATATTAAAATATTCAAAATATATCATTCTTTAAAAATATTAGCTACTGGTAGAAAGATTAATTCTCAAGTTAATCAGTAAAAATTTCATAGCTTTGTGAAATTTTTGGATTATGGTGAAGCCAATGACCACCTGATCAATGTGTGTTTCCTTCCACCAGGAAGGTTTTCACACACCACTAGTAGTTTTCCATCTTAGTATCTGACCAAGTCATGATTGCTTCCAGCCCATGAGTACAGCCTGTTTCAGTCACATATAACCTATAACCGTGGTGGTAGAGTGTTATTTACTCACAACCTGAATCACACAACACTGTCAGATGTCTTGGAACGAGTCAGTAATGCTTTTTGTATGCAACTGGAGTTCTTCCCTCACAAAGTCAACTCTAAAGAGTACCATATCCACACACGATGGTTCATGATATTATTCAAGCAATAAGGATGATGGTTAAGTTCCTGGTGATGTAACTTGATAGCTGTTATTTAAATCTTTCTTTCAATCAAGCTCTGTCCTAAGTGCTTAAGTACTTAATTTTCAAAACTAATAGTCATTAATCTTTTGATTATTTATCAACTTGATAGACATAAAAAACTCTGAAAAGGTTTCCCAAATCTTCAAAGTTAGTGTTAAGGAACGCAGTGCTAAGTGCTGTAGTCGGAAGTCATTGCATTTCATAATTGGTTTATTGAACTGATTGCTCCTATCTAATTGAAAATTTTTACCCTTTGACCAGTAGCTTCAAACTCTACTTCCCAATAATCTATGTTAACCTTTGTTCTACTCTTACAGATTTATTCTTACCACAAAAATGATGCATGTAAGATAGTTTGTATATTTGCTTGCTTGATTTACATAAGTAATAGACATAAACTTGAGGATATATTGTAAAGCATATATATTTTATGTCAATTAAGAAAGCTGTAGTAAATAGCATGAATAGTACTTTTTGTATGCTATTCTCTTAAAATGTTTCTGACCTTGATTAACGATTATTTTCTAGGATCCATACCCCTTTGTATCCAAGACAAGGCTAGATACAGCAGATGAAATTATCATGAGTTCACAGTCTTATCTATGAGATTTAGTTGAGAAGCTTTTACCTTTCTCTCAAAAATTTAAATACACATGGCAGTAATCACTATCTCACCAAAGTTAATGAGCTTGGAATTCACTGTCCCTAAGCAAAATGTAACATATTTCTCAATTTTTGCACCATTTTCTCCAAGTCCTTTATGTTGCTTATTTGATGATATTGTAAATGTGTCTTTGATAAAATAATTGTAAAAATTTAATTTATCAGTATTTTGAAGTCATGTAATGGACATTTGGTAAAATGTGCTCCTCAGGTGATAGACTACTCCAACTTGTATTTCCAAACTCTTAAAAATACTAGTCCTATCTTTCCTTTCTTAGTAACCAGTGATAATTTTCCAACCATGAATTATCATCTTCATCACTATAGATTACATGCCACTGTTAGATCTGGCAGGCTGCTGTCTTCCACTAACTCCAGGAAAATCATTGTGTTTCCCTTCCCACACTACATGGAAAATTTTAGTTTGTCCCCAAGTATCACAATAAGAGACATGTAAATTGTCATATAGTAATCCATACCTAAAAACAAGGATTTTGTGTTAGTTGATAATCATAAATACAACACAGATGTAGAACTTTGTGTGCTATACATGAATAAAATCCTAAAGGAGCATCTCCTTGAATCTTTATAGAGCAAACATATAAAATAGAAGGTAAAGTGCAGGGTGTAGGTGTTAGTTTCCCAGAAACCAATATTTTCAGTCTTAGAACTTTCCTTATATGTGAGAATTTGGCAGCTGTTCCTCCTAGGTGGTTATCACCTGTTGATTTGGCAGCAGTTTCTGCCTTCCTCAGGTGTTCCTGGGTTTGTCACAGAATCTCTTCCCTTCCTCATCTCACAAAAGCTCAACCACAGTGGCGAAATTCTCAATCTTTGCTCAGCTGGTTAGCACTTGAATTAGGTGTATACAAAAGTACTTGGCAAATCCATCTATTCAGCATGCATAGAACAGGTTGTGGTATCAGTCATGGGAAGATTTGCAGATTCTGGGCAGCAATGATCGTGAGACCAGAAGCAAATGAGTTGTTTCCTTTACACCCTTTCCAGTGATTTGTCATAAAAAATAGCTGATAGAAGGACATTCTTCTGCATCTCTCCATGGTCCTCAAACTGGAAAGTAGGTTTAGATATTGGTGTAGGAGCGAATTCAACATCAGATTAGAATCTGTAAGTGTTTGAAAAAGAAAGATCAATTGAAGTGAATATTGATTATCAGTTCTGATTCAGGCATATGCTTTCATTCTTAGTCTAGGGTCAAAGGAAAGTTTAATGCCAAACAAAACAACAAACAAACAAACAACCCCCAGCTTTTTTCTGAAAACCAAAAAAACCAACTTGGCAATACAGGGGAGAAGTTCATGGAAGACGCAGAGGTGGTGCTTGCCAGTCTGCAGCCATATTCCGGCACAGATCTCTTAGACCTGTTGACCAATGCTGGCTTCATCGATCCACTTTCAACTGTTTCCTTTCTAAACTTTTACAAGGTTGCTGTGGTCAAAGTATTGGAGCAGGTCCCCTTGGGTTAAAAGTCAGATAAACAAGTGAAACAGACTGACTTATTCCTAAAGACCTCGATGCCGAGTCTTAATTTCATTGTTTGTCTGTGTGGTTGTTTGTTTATGGGTAGGGAAAGGAAGAGTACTCAAGAGTGGAAGCAGAGAGACAACTTGGGAACTGTCATTGAGAATGGTCTTGTTGGGAGTTTCCTGTCTGCACACAGAAAGGCTGGGAGGTGATTTAGAACTTCAGCGTTCTTACGCCTTACCATACACCTGCCATGCGTCAGACAGAGCCAGACGCCCTTCTCCTGACTGCAAGAACAGAGTATCTTTCCCCTGATCAGTTTTTTTGGCAATCATTTTATCTTTGCAAATGATTTTTAGAGAAATTTCCATCTCTATCTTTTATGCAGAGGGAGAATGAAGAAGGACAAGTTGGTAGGCTTATGGGCAAAGTAATAGAAAGACAGTAAAACTCTCTCAGCCTAAAGATAATTATCCAAAATCAGAAGCATGAAAGTGCTGCCTTGGTCTCAGAAATGTGTTTTGTGTGATGTAAATCATGTTCAAAGTTGAAATTTGAGAAGCGATATTTCACTGTGAAGGCCACATATGATTTTCAGCCACATAAATTTATTTCCTCTCCATCTGCGGGTGGGTGTCGCCTCAACCTTTGCTCTAATGTGAGAAGCATCAGCTAGGTCATGGTAGCCGCAAAATGAATTGTATGAGCAGCTGCCTCTTGTGTCTGGGATGCGTTTTCTTAGGAATATTCAACTGACATTTTTAACAGCAGACATTATAGAGTTGTTTTTGCATTTCTTTCTGATGATTAGAAAATTGGTACCTTCTGTCCAGGGAAATGAATTTCTGACTTTTTCTCAGCCATCCTGTAAAATGTTAAAAACTACTGTAAAAATAATATCTTCAATGCTATGCTCCTTACAGGGTATAAAGAGATTAAGTTGCAGAATTCCTTTCCTCTCCAGATCCTTCATCATTCTTTATTAGAAGTCTCTTCAATTCTTTTTTTCAATATGTGAAAAGCACTGAGCAAACACAATTAAATTGGCAGGAATTGGATGAAGTTTTGATAAAAAGAAAAGATTATTCCACATTTTATTGTTGAGTTCTGTTTGTCTGTTGGGTCATATATTCATGCACTCATTCATTTGCTCATTCATGCATTTACTCAGTGAGCTGTGTTTCCAAAGGTTATCATTTATGATAATCTTGAGTTTTCAATTTTACAAAATTTAAAATCACCATGGAGATGAACTTTTGGGCATGTCAGTAAGGAACTTTTTAGGTTATGTTAACTGAGTTGGGAAGACACACTCTTTATGTCGGTAGTACCAGTCCAGGTGTTCAAAACCTGGACTAAATAAAAAGCAAAAAGAGAGATGAGGATCAGCATCCATTCTTTCCTGCTTTCAATGACAGACACATTACGACAGCTGCCTCAAGCTGTTGATGCTGTGACTTCCTGCTACAGTGTATTCTACCATCAAACTGTGAGAAAAGACAAACCTTTCTCACTGAAGTTGCTCTTGTCTGGTGTCTTGTCACAGCAACTGAATATCATTCTCATCAAGGACAGTTTATATCCAATGACAAATTGATCCATCCATTCAAAATGAATTCTAATGTTTCAACTTACATGACTCTGACAGACTATTCAAATGCTAGAAACCCAAGGTGTCAGCTCAAAGTTGTGTTGGCTTAGTGTCATAGTTCAACCTGCTCTCCAAATCCTAATTCTTTTATGTGTGCTGAGTGAGTGTATGCTCCAACAAACTGCCTTTAGAAAAAACTATGCCAATTTCCAGATACCTTTACTTAGGAGGAATCAATTCCTTTGAAACTTATTGCTTTTAACTTTAAGTTTTTAGTATGCATAGAGTTTATATATAATATCATTCTTTTTTTCTTCTTTATCCTTGGCAAAATCCCTTCAATTTAGGAAACAATGGATCTCATCTATAAATGAGAAACACAATTCAATTCAGAGCTGAGACTAGCTTGGCCACGTGTGGTCGGAGATGGACCTTCATAATCTCCACTTGCTTTCTTGGCCCCCTTTCTTTCTTTCCTTTTCTTTATCTCTTCTAAAACTATTAATATTAACATGTAATATTTAAAATTTTAATTTAATAATGTTTTATATTTGCACTGCACAGTGTGCATGGCCCATGTGGAGGAATAGTTAGCGAAATTTAGTCTTTCATCTTTCCATAGGCTCTGGGTCTTGAACTCTGGTAATTAGACTTATAGAGCTAGCACCCCTACCCACTGAACCACCTAACTACCCCGCCTTTCCCCTTTCAGTTCCTTCTGCTTGTCCTTGTTTGGCACAACAATTTCTACAACTTTTTTTTATCAACAAAACAAAAGTTAAATTCTTTGTATCTCAACTTACTTCCTTGTTTTGTTCTTTGTGTTAATACCTTTGTATTAATGAATTTGTATTAATTCAGAATACTTGATGTAAAGATTCTGAAGGATTTATTCTGGCTATGGTTTCAGGGAATATCACTCCATCCTGGCAGGAAAGGCATGGCACTCAGACAAGTTTCCACTTAAGGTAAGAGGTATGTGAAGTGTTTTGCTCACTTCCTGGATCCAGAAGCATGCCTAGAATACAAATAGAGTTGGCAAGTATCCCTCAAGATCTGCCACTATAGCTCTGTGTCTGCTAACTAAACTGTTCCTACAACCTTCTAAAAGGGTGTCAGAAACTGAGTGTTCATACACAGGAGACTGTGGATGACATTTCATGTTCAGATCATTTCATTTCTCTTAGGACAGACATTCTTTTTATAGTGCATCATAAAGACTCATTTTACATTTTAGATGTTAGCATGGAAGCCTGATCTGAGCACTGTATCGTAGCATGCTAATTAAAAAAATGACAGAAATTCAATCAGAAGAAAAGGAAGGAATATTACAAAGATGTAAAAATGACTGAATAGTGTTACTGTAATACAGGGTCTCACAAAGATAGGCTAGCTTTTCCTAGTGGCAAAAAACAATGCACTCCATCATTGGAAAGTAATGGTAGAGGGTAAAATGACAAATGACAGTTGAAAAACTGTCATCTTAAAATACTGTCTGCTCGAATGGTTTCTATTCAACTGAATACAGGTAGGATTTTGAAATCTGTCCTTTCTCTATTTCCTTATCCAGACTGGTTAAGGAATATTCTTAACCACAGTATATCTATTCTAAGCCTACCTTCTCCTTAATGACAAAATGGAAGCATGAGATTATCCTCATTTTCTCTCTCTCTCTCTCTCTCTCTCTCTCTCATGCTGACATAGGGATTCCTCTCTGTAGCTTTGGCTGTAGGCTGTATTGGAACTCATTCTGTAGACCGGGTTGGTCTAGAACTGACAGAGATCCACCTGCCTCTGCCTCCTGATTGTTGGGATTAAAGGCATAGGCCACTTCGGCCCAGTGAGATTTTCCTCTTTTGTAGTGAACTGAAGCAAGATCATAGACCTACTCTTCGGAGGCACATGGGTTTATGCTTCAGTGGTTAATTTCAAAGAACAAAAAAGGGTTGACTATTTGTTTTTAAGAATCTGGATCTGAATCTGCAATTTAAGCTATATGAAGTCCTAGAACACTTCTCTTTTTCTATTTTATTGGATATTTTGTTTATTTACATTTCAAATGTTATCCCCTTTCTGGTTTCCTCTCCACAAATCCCCTATCCCATTCCCCCTGCTTCTATGAGAGTGCTCCCCCACCCACCCACTCCTGCCTCACCACCCTGGCATTCATGGGGAGACATTTTGAATGATCCACTTCCCACTGAGCACGAAGGAAAACAGTTAGGGAACAAAACACATGAGCTGAGGGTGAGCGTTGGGATGCACTATTATCTTGTGACCTCCGGAAATCTGTGTTGGTCCCTGTTGACTCAGTTATAAATGAACGGATGTCTGGTCTTTGAATCCTAAATGTGTCTATTAACATCTTTATTAAAGTACATCTGAGGCGTGTCCGTTTTCCAGAAATGAAGTTACACTCAATTTCATTAGCATTATGTGTAATAAAACTTTGAGGATTAAAAATCACAGTTCTCTCATATATTGAGAAAACTGCTTCAGCTTTTAAAACATAAACTATTCTTCTCTCATACAATTCCTCCCTACTGCAGTTTTTCTTCTTTCTGCTCTTTCCAGTTTCCCCATAACCTTCCCTCTCCTGCAGATCCACTCCTCCATCATTTCTATTCAGTAGAGAGCAGGCTTCCCAGGGGCATTAGCCAAATGCAGCATAACGATATACAATAAGACTAGGAACAAACCCTCATATCAGGGGTGTGAGCAAGGCAAGCCAGTAGGAGGAAAGAGTTCGAAGAATAGGCAAAAGAGTCTGAGACACCCCCACTCTCACAGTTAGAAGTCCCACAAAAACACTAAATTAAAAACATCTATGCAGAGGACCTAGCACAGATCCATGCAGGCTCCTTTATTGCTGCTTCAGTCTCTGTGAGCCACATGAGCCCTGCTTAATTAATTCTATGGGCTGTATTCTTTTAGTGTCCTTGACTCCTCTGGTGCCTACAATTATTCCTCCCCCTCTCTTCTTCAGAGTTCTTGAACTCCAAGGGGGAAGATCCTATGTGGGTCTCCAATTTGGGCTCCCTCTACCCAATGTTTGGCTGTGTTTCTCTGTGTCTGCTTCCATCAGCTGCTGGAGGAAGCCTCTCTGATGACATTTGGGCTAGGCACTGATCTATGAGTATAGTAGACTCTCAATTAGGAATCATTTTGTTAATTTTTTTCTAGCCTTGCTCTCTGGGCTATCGAACCCCCAGTTTCTGGTCATACAGTCAGTGCTGGGCATGGGCTCCCTCTCACTGTGTGCGCCTGAAATTAGATCAATCATTGGTTGGCCACTCCCAAAAGTCTTGTTGCCTGCATTGACCCCGTCCATCTTGCAGGGAGGATACAGTATAGGTTGAAACTTTTATGGCTGAGTTGGTCTTCCAGCCCACCATTGGAGGTTGCCTGGTTGTAGAAGTTTAGATTCCTTATCCTCTATTACTAGGAGTCCTCGTTAGGCTCACCTTTGTAGGAGTTTCTACTTCCATATTGCACCTCTACACCCAGCCCAAATGCTCTCCAACTCCAGTCATGTCTTCTCGTACTCTCTTGGCTGCAGAGATGGCACAGCTGTTAAAGGGTAGGCTCACAACCAAAAGCACTTCAGCTTTTAAACAAAAATCTGAATCTCTTCTTTTAATGAAGCAGAATAATAACACTCATCTTTCAAAAAATTGAAGATGATTTATAGCAATGTAGATAGTATATTAAAGTATTTTCCTGTTTCAATGATTAAAATATTCTGACAGAGAAATTTAAAGGAAAAAGGGCTTATTCTCATATTTCAAAGTACAAGTCCACCATGGTGAAATAGTCAAGGCAGCAGGAGGTTGAAACAACTGGTCAGATTACACCCACGATTAGGGACAAATGGATGGATGCAAACACTTTGCTATCTAGTTTCCTTTCTTTATCCCATACTGTCTAGTCTAGGATCACCTACTCTGGAATGCTTCCACCCATGATGTATATGGGTCTTTTCATATCACTAAATTTGATCAAGACAATGCCCTATAGACATATACAGAAAATCATCTCTGAGGCAATTCTAGATTCTGCCATGTTTACAGCTACCATCAGAGGCATTATTTTGAACAATGTGTGCTACATGATTATTTTCTAAGTAAATGCGATCAGCATGGTTCATACTGGGGTTTCAGGTTACAGGACACTTTCTTAAGGACATACTGATGAGATGAAGGTACTTCTTTTGATGAAATACAAATTCTACCATCAAATAGGCCAAAAGACATCATCTCTAGCAACATCATTTGGTTCCTAGGAGAGGTTCCCCACTGTCTCTCATTTATTGCCCCTGTCATGTGTTTTCCTATGGATCACAGTCTGATTAAAGAATATATTCCGACTTTTGCTTTACATGTTTAAAGATTCATGACATTTTCTCTACAAAGATCCATTTTTCGCTGTTAGTGTATTCCACATCATACCATACTACAGTGGGTGTCAAAATCCTTGAAATAAATGAAATACCTGAAAGGAGATCAATTTATTAAATAGTAATTATATATTCTTGACAATTATGTAAATCAAGGTTGAAAATAATGAGTCAACTTTGTGCTAGTATCACAATAAAGGTTTTTGTTTTATTTACAATAAAAATATTATGTTTTTATAAGGCTAAATAGAAAACCTGTAAAATTCAACAATCCTATATGAGATTAATTTTCTCTTCATTCATCAAAAAAAAAAAAGACATTTGAGCCGGGCAGTGGTGGCACATGCCTTTAATCCCAGCACTTGGGAGGCAGAGGCAGGTGGATTTCTGAGTTTGAGGCCAGCCTGGTCTACAGAATGAGTTCCAGGACAGCCAGGGCTACACAGAGAAACCCTGTCATGAAATAGAAACAGAAGGAACACTACCCAATTCCTTCTATGACGCCACAGTTACACTGATACCAAAACCTCACAAAGACCCAACAAAGAAAGAAAACTTCAGACCAATTTCCCTTATGAATATCGATGCAAAAATACTCAATAAAATTCTCGCAAACCGAATCCAGGAACACATCAAAACGATCATTTATCATGATCAAGTAGGC
>CM052703.1:8509603-8525943 GCA_028551405.1 Uromys caudimaculatus
AAGCTGGAAACAACCCAGATGTCCTTCATCAGAGGAATGGATACAGAAAAAGTGGTACATCTACACAGTGGAGTACTACTCAGCTATTAAAAACAATGACTTAATGAAATTTGCAGGTAAATGGAAGGAACTTGAAAATATCATCCTGAGTGAGGTAACTCAGTCACAAAAGAAGGAACATGGCATGTACTCACTGATAAGCGGATATTAGCCCAAAAGTTCAGAATGCCCAAGTTTCACTTAACAGTAACTGCTGGACTGAGAGTGAGGTCCCAGATGGAGGAGTTGGAGAAAGGTCTGAAGGAAGTGAGGGAATTTGCAGCCCCATGGAGGGAGCAAGAGCGTAAATGGGCCTGACCCCCTCCTCCCCCGATCGTCCTGGAGTTTGGACCACCAACCAAAGAATACACATCTATGGACCCATGGTTTGGACCACATATCTGGCAGAGGATGACCTCGATGGCCATCAGGGAGAGAGGAGAGGCCCTTGGGCCTGAGGATGTTCGAGGCCCCAGTAAAGGGGAATGTCAAGGCGGGAATATGGGGATGGGTGGGTGGGTGGGTGGGAGGTGGAATTCCCTCATAGAGGCAGAGATGGGGAGGGTATGGGGGTTTCCAAAGAGGAGACCTAGAAAAGGGGAAACATTGGAAATGTAAATAAAGTATCAAAAATTAAAAAAAAAAAAACAGAAAAAAAAAAACATTTGAAATGCACTTATTTCTAATCATGAATCATGGGCCTCATTTTTAATGAAGTGAATCTGCATTATAGCTTATGCTAGAGTAATGATTTGCAGTTCTAGATTATTATAAGAATATCCTGTGGATTTTATTAAAATATAGATTTTGATTTTACAGGTTTTGAATGGGTTTCAAAATTCCCCATTTTAAACAAACTCCAAGATTATTCAGGTCTAGGCTTCTTTTTCAAGAACAATGCCTGAGTGGTAAAGAAGAAGATATGTTAAAAATCTATGGCTCTATTTGATATGTTATTGTTCCCAAGCAAAACATGTGTGGTTGTTGCTTCAAAAAGACTTATCATATAAACTCATAAGCTTTGAACACTCAGGATAAAATAGAAGCTAGAGTACAGAGATCAAGGAGAAGTAGAGGGCCCTCATATGGTCATAATAATAGATATATTAATGTGGCATATATCTTTATTTTCCTGAGATCAAGACTGAATTCCATTATCATTCTGTCTCCCTAATGATAATGTACCATTATCCACTGCATCTCTACAGGGTTGGATGTTTCTGACATTCTTCACTACTAAATGGTAAATGAAGTAGCTGCTGTCATATAACCCGGGAGGGAACGGCAAGTTCTGATTTGATATATTGAGTAAGTATCATGGTGGTGTCGTGGAGGCTGGCGGTTTGGTGTTTGCTCACGGGGTCACACGATAGGAGATGAGGTCTCTCTAGGACTGCAATCTCTAGAGTCAGACTGATTTGGCATCTTGGCCTCATTTTTCATCTAAAAGAATTACTTTAAAGACCATGGTAATGTTCCCTGTTCCCTGTTTCCATTGAGATGTGCTTGACATCTTCACAACAATACCTTACGTTTTGAACTTGTCTGGGCATGGATGGGAAGATACACTAATAGCTTTTCAGATGGAGATAGGAAATGCTTGCTAGGTTATCTGGCTTCTTGCTTAAATATTTTGTTTCTGAAACTCACATGATGTATGAGCATGAATTCACTTAACATATATATTAAATTAGTAAACTAAGTAAATAAAACATTAATGTGGCAAAGAGTTAGAAATAAGTGACTAAATTACATTTTAACTGCTTTTCAGCTTGCATAATTGACATGAAGATGGAATATTAAGTTTGAATGCTTTACATTCTGTCTGGTAAACACACACCTTCAACTCTTTACCCTGTGTGTTGTAATTTGTAAATGTGTTTCTTTACCTACAATGGCTGGGGATGCCATTAATCATGGATGCCACTGGCCATTCGGTTCTACAAAGGTCAGAGTTGACATTTTAATATAGAACCTAGGCAACTCTGTTTATTTGCTTTTACATTTTTTCACTGAGTAGCTTTTTTGGGAAAATGGGGATCATATATTTAATAAACCCCCTTAGTAACACATGACATCAGGGTTTCCTATGCAATAATGTAACTGTGGTTTCCACTATTACCTAGCCATGGAGAAATGTGAAAGAGTGCACAAATCTGTCATACAAATCAAACCAAAGGTTATCAGCTGTATCTACCCAACCAAGCAAATCTGACAAAGCAGTACATTTGTAACTAATTTGAGTTTGAATCTTCTTAGGGTTAGAGATTCTGAAAAAAAATTATCAGATTTCCAGAAAAGCTTGTGTGTGCTGCCTGTTCAAGCCCATTTCTCTCTGTATGCTTGCAGAGGGGCATTTGTTAAAAATGACAAGCAGCTCAGGTGAGAAGTCTACATAGACAAAGGCACTAATCCTGAGTAGCTGGATGCATCAGTCTGCAAGAGAAGTTGACCTTCTGTAACAGATGTCTTTTTATGGGTAGAGAAGAAAGGCTTAGTTCAATATCCACTCACAGAATGGGAGTTACTGAACCTCTTGAAGCAGGTGATTGAATCTCAGGATAGACAGAGCCTTTTGAGGATCCTGATTACACTTTCCAGCACATTACCAGTATTCAAAACAGGAGGATGTTTATGGAGTCACTTTGAAGCTGAGCTGCCGATGCAGTCTTAGGAAATTGGATCAATTAACCTTTCTTGTGTTTTTTATATGATTTTGAAATTATTCAGATTGTTATATATTACATTCATTAATTGTCATTTGTAATGTGCTTAAGAAGAAAATTCCATCATTCTTCAAATTGAAACATAAAACTATTATAATATGATGATCTAAATTGGGATGTCCAATATGTATGTGTCCATGGGTAGCAACACATTTGGACAAACACAAGCTGTTAATATAGTTAAAACAATATGCAATTTTTGCGTGGAAGGTTTTATTTTGTAATTTGATTCATGGTTCTTGAGTGTAGCTTCGTAGATGATAGTGTCTTGTCAAAATGTTACCTATAAAATAAACATATGTTTGCTCTTATTATTTATATACATGTATGGATTTAGTTTTATGGTACTATGTATTTTTTACTGTATTATCCCTCAGGACAGACATTCAAATTGGCACCATCAAACATGACATGCTTTCACAGTAATGTGGCAAGAGAAATGTAGGTTATTAAAAGAAAGGTTTAAATATTTTAGTTTTAATTCTCTCTCTCTCTTTCTCTCTCTCTCTCTCTCTCTCTCTCTCTCTCTCTCTCTCACTCTCTCTCTCTCTCTCTCTCTGTGTGTGTGTGTGTGTGTGTGTGTGTGTGCATGTGCATGCAGCATGTGGACACACGAGTGCAAGTGAGCTAAAGAGGGTGTCAAATTCTATAAAATTGGAATTACAGACAACCCTTGAATTACTGTCCACCTAAGTGCTAGAACGTAACTTGGATCCTGTTTAAAAATGTCAACTATCTTAATCATTAGTCATTTTTCTAACCCCTATTATAATTATTATTTTTAATTCAAGCACAGCTTCCAGAACGCCAAAAATATCCACTAAAAATATCAATAAAGGAATACTGTTCAACAAAATCTAGACAGATGACTACTTCTTTCTTCAATGGAAAGTCACTCTGTGTAAGTAGCAGGGATATTGCACATGTATTCAGACTAAAATCCAAAGAGGCATACTGTGTAGCATCCCACTGAATTTGACACAAGTCAAAGACTGATTCATAAGAGCAAAATATTGGAACAGAAAAGTGTCTGTCATCCTGACAAATTTCTTTTAAAAAGTTATAACACAGATGGATTATCCTGTAGAACCTAGTTACATGGTAGCATATTTAATAGCAAAAAAAAAGAAAAAAAAATCAAAGCCAGTTAGTGATGGTGAATTTGTAAGAAATGCATTGAGAGTCTGGCAGATATAATAGGCCCTGAGGGGAAAATAGAATATTTAAAAAAAAGTCAGTTTGTTTCACCAATCGATAGCCAGATGGATTGAAGAGATTGGAAAATCTATTGAAAGATTTGGAGAGTAGACGCGCTGATTTTGAATTTCACGCTTTGGACATAGATGACAATGCTGACATTGCAAACAGTACTCAGCATGTCATTTCCATTAGAGGTGCTGGTGATAGGTATGATGTAACTGGCTTTTTTAGTGCCATTAAAAGACATGACTCAGAGGTGGAGAGATGGCTCAGTGGTTAAGAGCACTGACTACTCTTCCAGAGGTCTGAGTTCAATTGCCAGCAACCACATGGTGGCTCACAACCATCTGTAAGGGGATCTAATGCCTTCTTCTGGTGTATCTGAAGACAATGACAGTGTGCTTACATACATCATATAAAGCTTTAAAAAAAGACACAACTGATGCAAAATAGAAAAATAATATTAAAGGGACATCTTTATCCATTGTTCACATACCCAGTGTAATTACTAATAGTACCTTGGCAATGGATGGTAAATGCGTGGAACCGCTAATACTAATGGATAGCAATAAAATTGCCACCGCCACTCACATTTAATCAGTTACCATCACAGAGGACATCAAGCAAATTGGTATGAGAAATGATTAAAAATGGAAAACTTCTCACAGAGCCTGATTGGGCCTGTGAATTTCATAAAAGCCAGTTCTATGAACTCTTCAAAAGTGTCCATGCTGATGACGGCCATATTACTTCCTTTTCAGAAAGAAGGTAACTAAATCAAGGGAAAGCACAGGAAGAGTTCAAGGTTTGCAATCTGTTGTCATGGTGGTTTATGGTTTATGATATCAAAACCTAAACTGAATCTGGAATTTGAACATGAAATCTGCCTTCCATTTTAGTGGGTTTAACTTATTCAAATGAATTATAGAGGTAGCTTCAAGATGAAGATCATCTTATCAATACAATGCTTAAATTGTGACAGCCTTCTAAATGGAGCAGCAATTATGAGGAGCTCATATTACGACAAATGATTTTATGAATTTTGACACATTAGTTAAAGACAGCTCTATGAACAGTGAAAATGTGTAGCATTATTTTTTATTTGACTCAAGAATTTGAGAAAAATATCATTTCCAGTAAAATAATCAACATTTTGGTTTATTTGAAAATCCATTCAGTCAAATGGGATCCATTGAGATGCAGCCGGCAGGCATGCACCTTCAAGGAAAACTTGATTAGGCCTCTTAAGTAGGCTTTGAGAGATTCTCCTCTTCTTTAAAAAATATTCACTCCCTACTCACACCTTATTTATGCCATTGCTTTTAGGCAGCACTCACATTTGTGAGCAACTGTTTTTAAGAACGAAGCATACTAAAAGTAAAATCAGGCCCAAAAGATCTGGTGAGCATCCTGAGAATTCACTGACAGTACACTGGTTCCAGCACACCAGATATTGATGCTTTAGCTTCTCGAATACAATGTTTTATCTTTCCTCCCCTTCTACTTTTGTAATCAAAAACATCAAAAATCCAATGATGTTTTATTATTGGATGCACATATTTTATTTATTAGTAATTTCAAACTTGGTCCCTGTTCAATACATTTTAAGACATTTTCTCTGTATGGATGTGATATTTTTTCTCAAGATGATTATGTGAGGAAATGTTGCTTACCTGTGAGAAACGATATCAAAAGAATTATACTTATATTTAAAAATATTCCTTATTTTGAGGATTTCATGCATGAATTATGATCAAATCTATCATCAATTTCCCCCTGTAACTCATCTCTTCCCTCCATGCACCCTTCCCAAATGTATGTCTGTTACAAAAATAACCAATAAACCCAATCAGTTCAGCCACTATGCACATTGGCATTGGGACAACCACAAGAACATGGGAACCCTACTAGTGGGCACCCGATAGGCTTATGCAGGAAGTAGCATAGGGATATGAGGGAAGCCAAGGACTGAGGGGTGTGAAAACAGGTATGGAAGCCTACAAGCTCACAACCCAACTAAAGACAGCTATTGGTGATAATAAAGCACGTGTGAAGTGAAAAAGGGTAAGGAAATGCTGGAGACTAAAGGATTCCAGAGGGACAGGGTAAAGCATAAGGCGGAGGACAGGCTAGTGAGAGGATTGAACTGACTAAGGATGGAAAAGCCTTATTAAAGGCAGTGGTTAACACAATCATTTCAAAAAGTAACTTAAAGGTATGACCCTATTGCTGAAGACACACACTTTGAACATAACATGTGGAGGCTGGCACAAACCTGGAAGCCTCCTGAGGGTTAGCTCTAACAGTACTGGAAGGAGCTTCCCAAGCTGCCAGGAGAGAAAGGATCCAATTGTTCTAACCAGCTGTGACACCTCCAGACAGTAACAATGACTAGCACAAGGAAGATGAGCCTGAGGGTTCAGTGGTGTTATTTATCGTTCCTGGGGATAGCAAGTATCCATCTCATTGGGCTTAAGGCTTGCTCAGTAAAGGAATCCATGTCTGGTACTGTAATTATCCTGATCATTTACCTTGGCTCGTGTGGTCATGGATCCCAGAAGAGAAGTTATTTGTGTCAGATTCCTAAACCAGCATACTTCTCAATTGCATTCTAAATGCCAGTTTGTATGCACATAGATGATCGTAGCCTTTCCCCTCATCAAACGTCTTTTTGTAGCAGATGGAGACCATCACAGAAACCTACAGCTGTTTAAACTTCAGAGAATAGTTGACTATGAGCTATCCCATCCCAAAGTTGATCTATAACACAACTCCTGCATCTTAGACTTAGGTAGCATCTTGGAAGAGAGAATAGAATAATCTTAAGAATCAGAAGACCAGGAAATCTGCTATGAGATATTTGGGACAACAGGAAGCTTACACCCATGCTTTCTCCTACAATATTTTTTTCTCCAATTATTTATTTTTAATTCATAAAGTATTTTTATTCACTTTGCATCCTGATCATGGTCCCTTCCTTCCTTTCTTCCCAGTCTCAACCATGACAAATCCCTTCCCTCTCCCCTTTTGCTCAGAGAATGAAGGGATCCCCCTTGTGTACTATCCCACCCTGGGACATCTAGTCTCCAACTGGGAATAGACACATCCTCTCCCACTGAGGTGCAACCATGCAGTCCAGGTAGGGAGAAAGGAATTCAATGGCAGAGAGCAGAAACTGAGGCAGCCCTAGCTCTGCTTGTTAGGGGTCCCACATGAAGACCAAGCTGCATAGGTCTAACCCCTGCATGCTCCCTGGTTGGTGGGCCAGTCTCTGTTAAGCTCCCAGGGGACAAGGTTAGTTGACTCTGTAGGTCTTCTTATGGATTTCTTGACCCCTCTGGCTTGTTCACTTCTGTCCCCACTCTTCCACTAGACTCCTCTAGTTCTGTCTGATTTTGGCTGTGATTCTCCACGTCTGACTCCATCCCCTGGTGGATGAAGCCTCTCAGGAGACAGTTATGCTAGGTTTCTGTCTGCAAACATAGCAGAGTATCATTAATAGTGTCAAGGGGTTGACTCTCTCTCATTGGATTGGTCTCAAGTTGGGGTGCTCATGGGTTGGCCGTTCCCTCAGTCTCTGTTTCATCTTTATCCCTGTACATCTTGTAGGCAAAACAAATTTTGGGTTGAAAAGTTTGTGAGCAGATTGATGTTCCCCTTAGTTCTGTGTTAAGTCCTGCCTGGCTATAGGAGGTGCCCGTTTAAGTCTCTGTATCTCCCTCTGGTGGAATCTCAGCGGGGCTCACTTCTATAGATTCCTGGTATCCTCCCCCATCCCAGGCCTCCAGCCAGTCTCAGGAATGTCTCCCACTGATTTCCATTCTCACTCTCACCTCTTCCCCATACCTGATCCCTACCCTTGTTCCCTTCCTTACTTTTTCTCTTGTGAAATTTTAACAACCTGCTCACCTAAGTAATACCTACACAATAACAATACCAATTGATATTCCAGTTTAGACGAGGGTAATCTCATAAGGCCTCACCCCTAGGTGAACATTTATAGACAATTAATGGATGTTGAGAGAGAATGAATCCATCTTCTCCAAGGAATGAGCACCTTAATAGATTATCCAATTCCAAGTGGTCAGCCCTAAACACTTAAGCATCAGAGCAACACTGAATGGGCTCAATAGGTTATATGTATACACACACACACACACACACACACGCACATATATTTAATAATTATAATTAAAGAAAATTTATGAGTTTGAGTAAGAGTGGGAGCACATGGAAAGAGTATGGAGGGAAGAGGGCGAGGCCAACTGGTGTAAATACACTGATCCTGTATGAAATTCTGAAATAATAAAATAAATATAAAAATAAATAAAGAAAAATGTTAAAATAGAATTACACATAATAGGTAGGTACTGTCACTCCTAGAAGGCACTAGTTACTAAGTATAAATAGCATTTCAGACCGTTATAGGGAGCTCAACTTTTGTCAGTGTTTGTGTATTTAATGTGTGGTCCAAGACTGGGATAGCTTTGAACTAAATGATGGATCAATTCTACTTTGAAATTCAGAAAATCAGTGAATTCTTGACATAGATAGCATACAATGGTAATGGTTGTCTCATTTCTAATTATTTTTTTTGTACCACAAAGTAGAAAACCTTACATCCTCATGTAAATAGTACGCATTTTAACTCATTTGACTAGTGAATAGCTTTCATTGAAATTTTCCTCTGTTCACCTCTGCTTCCTGTTATTTTCTATCTAAGGAGCACCACTTCCTATGTATAAAAACTATGTTCTCCTTGGCCTGTTGGAGTTTGTTCTGTGCTTTGATTCTGAAAATTATGTAGACACTGTTTCCGAAGCAGGATCTGAGCTTCTAGCCTCTGCTGAAAAAAAATACAAGTATTTATAATGCAGCGATTTCTATGCTTCATCTTTCAGTCCAATATTTATAGATTCTGTGAGATATGAGATTAAAAAAAAAACCAAAACATGTAGCCTACGATTC
Organism: Uromys caudimaculatus; assembly: GCA_028551405.1. Taxonomy (NCBI): domain Eukaryota; kingdom Metazoa; phylum Chordata; class Mammalia; order Rodentia; family Muridae; genus Uromys; species Uromys caudimaculatus. The sequence continues at coordinate 8,518,537 of CM052703.1, forward strand.
AAGAAAATATCTAATGTGCACCACAGACAGGGAATGCATTTTTACTTTTTATTAGAAATGAACAAAAAGAAAGGAAAGCAAAGAGCAGGAGATGTATTGTGTTACTGGGTGCATTGGGTTATAAAGCAGCCCTGTGCTTTGTCAACTAAAGATGTGAGGAGAGATCTGGAAAACAAGAAGGCTGCTTATGGGTGAAACAGATGTGGGGAGGAGATTACCAGGCCAGTATCTGATGATGTAGAACCTGTGAAATGATACTTTCTGTCTGTGATATGAGATCACTTCTAGAAGCAAAGACATCCTATTAGATACAACGGGGGAGTGAATTAACTCAAAGGTGTGTGGCACACTTGATAAAAATGCCGCAGGTGTGAGTTCAGTTCTTATGTGCGTGAGCTGAGCTTTTGTGAAGTCTTCGGGAGGTCCACATCATATAGCAAGTCAAGATGCATCTTGGAGAACTGCACTATAATTATTTCAGGCAGGGTCTTTCATCATTCTGTGTTAATGATGAGGACACTAAGCCTACTCAGTACAGTGTTGGTAACTTATACAAAGTCACACAATGACAGAGATATCATCTGGGTTGGAATCTATTTTCCCTATACTACAATGCTCCCAATTAGAGTTTTAAATATCTGAGAATATTAATTTTCATATTTATTTCATATGAAATATTTCATTATTTTCAAAAAAATTTTATTTTAAAAAGCTGGAATAAATACAGTTTAAATGTTAGATGAATTTTTAAGAAGAGTAGAAAGTAAAATGTTTTATATTCTGCAATTAATCTGTGCCCTCTCTTTGCCAAGTGCCCATACGCCTACCCGAGCACTAAAGAAGTGAGCCTTGCAATTTAGAGATGTTTATTGACAACCAATTGTATGAAGTCTGTGGGGAAAGTCAGCAGATTTTAAACGAAATGGAAAAAGATTTAGAAAGAAAACTCTATTACAAAATTGTCAACTTTTTGCTTACGGTAAAAATCTTACAGCATTCTGGAAAACATGTTACAAATGAGTGCAGACCATCTCTAGATCTTTGCTCTTGTGTTTATGCCCTAGGCTTTTTTATTTGATCATTATTTTATTAATGTAGTTGAAACAGTGTACAAGCTAGTGAAAGCTGCAGTACCTGTGGTATAAAGTATATGGACTGAGGAATGACTTGTTTCCACCCCTGTCCAGTTACCATACATCATAGAAGTCAGTTTAGCATGGAGACAATAATATATGGTTGAGGGCTGGGAAATGTTTCAAGAAAGCAAGCGCAGCCAAATTAATCCATTCAGGAAGAAGAAATTTATAAAACAGGACAATTCTTTTGCAATGTGAATAGGATTATATCATCATGTCCACCTTTATTGCTTTAAAAGTATGCAATAGATAGTACTAATTTGTTGTTCAGAGAATAAATTTTAGCTGGTACATTCAAGATATGGGAATAAATTGTCCCATTAACATTAAAATTAAGCATTGAGACTTCCACTTTTCCTTTGCTATAGTTATTATTGTTGCATATATATGTGTGAATAAATTAATAATATATAAATATAACCTGTTAAATCTATTTGGTGTTGTTTTACGACTGACTACTTGGTATCATATAGCAGATGTGGTACCGAGTAGTGGTCCTTTATTAAAGGGATCTATAAAATGTGGACTTATTTATATGGACTGGAAGACTGACATATAAATAAAAGTATGTCTTGTAATTATTGGATGAATAAAAGAGCAAACGTGTAAATAAAGGGGGAATTTTGAGTTCATAGTGCCAGTGTGGGAACTCATTCACATAATCTACTGTGACCCTGAAGCAGAGTTAGTGTTTTTTTATTAAAAAGGTTTATTTTAGTCTTCTCTCATAATACTACATCCAAACCACAGTCTCTCCTCTTTCCCAGTCCCTCGCCCCTCACCTTTTTTCTTCCACAAGATTTCCCAAGCTCTGCCTAATATTTCACTGTGGGTGTCTGCATTCATCAGTTGCTGGATAAAGGCTCTCTGATGACAGTTATTCTAGGTTCTGGTCTATAAGTATAGCAGAGTATCATTAGGAACATTTCATTGACTTTTATTTTTATTTATTCATTTTTTTGCCATTCATATTTATTTTTATCATAGATCTCTGGAAATTCTAGACTCTGGTTCCTGGATGTTATGAACATAGTTGAACAAGTATCCTTATTGTGGGATAGAGTATATTTTGAATAAAAGATCAAGAGTGGAATAGCTGGGTTTTGAGGTAGATCTATTCCCATATTCTTTGAGAAACCACCATTTTGATTTCCAAACTAGCTGTACAAGTTTGCACTCCTACCAGCAATGGAGGAGTGCTCCCCTTGTTTCACGTCTTCACCAGCATGAAAAGTCACCTGTGTTTTTGATCTTAACCATTCTGTCAGGTGTAAGATGGTATTTCAGAGTCATTTTTGGTTAGCATTTCCCTGATAACTAAAGATGTTGAACATTTCTTTTAGTGCTTCTTATCAATTAGAGATCTCTCTGTTAAGAATTCTATGTTTAGAGTTGTACCCCATAATAAGATCTATATGTTTATCTATATGCTGACGTCCAGTTAGACCAGCACCATTTGTTGACTATGTTTTCTTTTTTTCCACTGTATAATTTTGCCTTTTCTGTCAAAAATCAGATGTCTACTGGGATGTGGATTTACATCTATATCTACAATTTGATTTTATAGAACAACCCATCTGTTTTTATGCCACTACAATGAGGTTTTTACTACTGTAGCTCTGTAGTAGTACTTGAAATCAGAGATGGTGATATATCTTGTGGTGGACTGAATATGCTTGGACCAGGGAGTGGCATTACTAGGAAGTGTGACCTTGCTGCAGTAGGTATGGCTTTGTTGGAGAAAGTGTGTCACTGTAGGGTGGACTTTGACCTCCTCCTCCTCGCTGCTGTAAGACAATCTTCCCTGGCTGCTTTCAGATCAAGATGTAGAACTCTCAGTTCCTACCACAGCATCAGCATCGTGTCAGCCTGGACATGCTGCCATGCTTCCTGCCATGATGATATTGGACTGAAACTCTGAAACTATAAGCCAGCCCCAATTAAATGTTTTCCTTTATAAGAATTGGAGAAGGGATTGAAGGAGCTGAGGGAATTTGCAGTCAGTCCCATGGAGGGAACAACAGTGTCAATTGGTTCGATGCCCCCCCCCCCCCATCCTCCTGGAGGCTGGACCACCAACCGAAGAATACACATCAAGGGACCCACGGCTTGGACCACATATGTGGCAGAGGAGGGCCTTGTTGGCTATCAGGGAGAGGAGAGGCCCTTGGGCCTGAGGGTATTAAAGGCCCCAGTAAAGGGGAATGTCAAGGTGGGAATATGGGAGTGGGTGGGCAGGTGGGTGGGAGGTGGAATACCCTCATAGAGGTGGGGGAGGGGGAGGGGATGGGGGTTCTAAAGAGGAGACTTGGAAAGGTGGAAACACTGGAAATGTAAATAAAGTATCAAAAATAAAAAATAAAAAAATAAAAGGAATTGGCTTTGTCATGGTGTTTTTTCAAAGCAATGAAATTCTTAAGTAAGACACCCTTAGAAATTCTTTTACTGTGCAGGAGTTTTAGCTATCCTATTTTGGTTTTCGTTGCTGTTGTTTTGGTTTGTGTTGTTTTTATTTTTGTTTTTTCATATCAAGTTAAGAATTATCCTTTACAAGGTCTGTAAGGAATTGCTTTAGAATTGTAATGGGGATTGTGCTGAATTTGTGGATTACTTTTGCTAAAATGGCCATTTTAACCATGCTAAAATATTATTGAATTTCTTTTCTCAAAGTCTTGAAGTTCTTGTCATTCAGCCATACAGATCTTTCACTTGCTTGGTTAGAGTTACCCAAGGATATTTTATATTATTTATGGCTATTGTGAAGAGTGTGAAGAATTTGAAGAGTGTTTTTTTCCTGATTTATTTCTCAGCCTTTTGTCATTTGCTTATAGGAGGGTTACTGGCTTTTGCTGTTGTGGTTTTTTTTTTTTGTTGTTTGTATGGTTTTTGAGTTAATTGTGTATCCAGCCATAACAGTGATGGTGTTTAACAGCTGTAGGAGTTCCCTGGTTTCTTTTGGTTATGTGACTTTTAATAACACTTCTATTTTCTTAGGAGTTATAGGTCTTTTTAATCTGATCTTGATTTAACTTTGGTAAGTGGTATCATTCAAGAAAACTGTCCGTTTCTTTTAGATTTTTCCAGTTTTGTGGAGTACACATTTCTTGAAGTATGACCTAATAATTGTTTGGATTTCCCCAGTATCCTGTTGTCCTGTCCTTCTATTCAGTTTTGATTTGTTAGTGTGAATATTCACTCTATGTCTTTTAGTTAGTTTGACTAAAGTACTTGTTTATCTTGTTGGTTTTCTCAAAGAACCAACTTTTTATTTCCTTGATTCTTTATATTGTTCTTTTTGTTTCTAATTTATTGATTTTAGCCCTCGGTTTGATTCTTTCCTTTCATCTACTCCTCTTGGGTATGTTTGCTCCTTTTGGTTCTAGAGATTTCAGGTTGCTTTTAAGTTGCTAGTATGAGATTTCTCCAATTTCCTTATAAAGACACTTAGTGATATGAACTTTCCTTCCAGCAGCACTTTCAGTGTGTCTCATACGTTTGGTTATTTTATGAATTCATTTTCATTGAATTTTAGGAAGGCTTTAATTTCTTTCTCTCTTTCTCCCTTGATCTAGTAGTCATTCAGTGGAGAGTTGTACAGTTTCTATGAGTTGGTAGGCTTTCTGTAAAAATCCCTCACATAAAGCATCCAGGAAATGTTGGAGAGTATGAAAACATCAAACATAAGAACAACAGGAATAGAAGGAGAGGAATCACAACTTGATACAGGTTTTTTTTGTTGTTGTTTGTTTATTTGCTTTGTTTGTTTGTTTTGGTAGCCCTGACTGTCCTGAAACTCTCTCTGTTGACCATGCTGGCCCCAAACTCAGAGATGCCCCACCTCTGCCTTCAGAGTGCTGAGATTAAAAGGTGTGTACCACCACCACACAGATCAAAAAGTATTTTAACAAAATTATAGGAGAAAATAATTTCTAACCTCAAAAAGGACATGCCTACAAAGGTATAAGAAACTTTCAGAATAGCAAATAGATTGGACCAGAAAACAAAGTCCCTTTGCTTTATAATAATCAAAATACTTAACACAGAGAACAAAGAAAAATATTAAAAGCTTTGAGGGAAAAGTGGATGTAACACATCAAGGCAGATTTATTCGAATTATATCCAGCTTATCAATGGAGACTCTAAAAGCCAGAAGGGCCTGAACAGATGTCCTAAAGACTCTTAAGAGACCATGGATGCCAGCCCAGATTACTACACCCAGAAAAATTTCAATCACCAGACATGGAGGAAGCAAGATATTCCATGGTAAAGTCAAATTTATATGATGCATTATTAATGATAAATAAATTTAGCTCACAGGTTAGCACAGTCATGATGGGTGTGCCTTGGAGGGACATGACTCCAAGGACTGTGTGTCCTGAGTACTTCATGCTGCTATGGAGTCCTGCTCTGCTTGTTGCCCTAACATCACTCTTAATCTAAAAATCATATGAAAACTCTAAAATTGCTTCCAGTCCCTTACTGGGCAGTATCACTAACACTTACAATAATAGTGGTTGATCTCTTTCAGACTTTGCTGATGGACCAGATCAATGATTCAATCACCACCCTATGAAAGAATGTAGAGACATAGATGGTCAGCAATGACCACCACCCTTTGAAAGCATTTGAAAAAATAAAATTATTAATGAAGCTAGGTTGAGATGTTTTTACTGCTGGTTCTGATGTAGAAAATTTTAGGGAACAAGATGATCTTCAGAAAGACACACTCTTGTTAGTTAAACTAGAGTTCTTTTTAAGGTCAGGGAACAAGAACTGTAGCAGCACTGGCTGACATGACTCTCACTGAGTTTGGACTGGTGATTATTGATTTCTTATACCCATTTTTGCCCTCAGCTTCCTGATATAGTTTTATAAGAATTTCTGCTAACTAGATGTACATTCTGAAAATTTAAAACAGATATGATTTTATATAATGTTTAGATTTATGATTCTTTTAAGATTCTTATTAGATTACTTTAATAGATAAATAATAAAATAATTAGTCTTTTCTTTTTATCTGCAAATTGTTGACTGCCAGTCATAGAAAGTAGCTTGCTTGCTCACACCTTGTTAATTTATAACAAGTTGCTTAGTTATGAATGCACACGGGTTCTTAGGAATAATTTGTTTTCTTTACCTATACTATATAATGTTATTTCTTGTAAAGATATTGGGAAACATACTGTTTTTTCTTAGTCATTCACTAAAAGAAAACTAGAGCATCATCACATAATTTTATATAGCCTGAAAGATTTTCCTGTAATATATAAGCAATGGGTAAAAAATTAAAGCTGTTGGAACACTGTTTCTTCCACTCATCAAATATGTGCATGTATGTATGTATGTATGTATGTATGTATGTATGTATGTATGTGTATGTGTAAGGTTTATGTGGGTATGTGTTGAAACTCTTGCTCCAGCCATTAAATGTGTATGTTTGTGTATATATAAAGCTTGTGTGGGTGTGGATGTTGAAGCTTGCTCCCTCCACCAACGTTGTGAATGTGTGTGTGTCTGTATGTGAGTGTGTGTGTATATACACATATATACACATATACATATGTTAGGGTGTTTCTGATGATAATGTCCTGTTCGCCATTTGGTTCTTGATCTGTCAGTAAAGAGAGCCATGAGCCTATTGTTGGGCAGAAGGTACAGGCAGGGCTTCTGGGTTCCTAAAGGAAAAGAGGGACAGATGCAAGGAACAGATTTCTCCAGGCTTCTGTGAGATCTAAAAATGGAATGGCCACACAGGCTGCTTCTACAGGTATGTGGTCAGGGGAGCTTATCAACTAAAGTTTCCTAATGATTAGAAAACTGTAAGGAAAAGATTACAATATGATACCATATTATACATACCCAGGAATGACAAAACATCAAGGCAGACAATAAGAACTAAGAAGTAAGACAAGATCTAAAGTTACTGTAACCTCACCCCTTTTTGGTGAGATTGTGCAACCATTTTTTGGAACAATTCGTCAGTTAAACATTGAGCTTTGATAAGACCCAGCAATTATATTGCCAGGACATACCCAAGAGAAATGCAAAACTGGTGTCCGACAAAACTTCTCAGCTGACAATACAATATACTGAGGAACAGCGCTTTCTGCACACACCTGAATATCTGACTTCAATGTCAGGAACCCATAGTAGAAAGAGAGAACTGACTTCCAGGTGTTGTCTTTTGACCTCCACATATGCACTATGACGTGTGTATACCTGCACACACACACACACACACAGATACACACACACACACACACAGACACAC
>CM052703.1:8526043-8629357 GCA_028551405.1 Uromys caudimaculatus
CTTCTCAGCTGACAATACAATATACTGAGGAACAGCGCTTTCTGCACACACCTGAATATCTGACTTCAATGTCAGGAACCCATAGTAGAAAGAGAGAACTGACTTCCAGGTGTTGTCTTTTGACCTCCACATATGCACTATGACGTGTGTATACCTGCACACACACACACACACACAGATACACACACACACACACACACACACACACACACACACACACACATACACACACACACACACACACATACACACACACACACACAGACACACACACACATACACACACACATACACACACACAGACACACACACAGACACACACACACAGACACACACACACAGATACACACACACACACACATACACACACACACACACACACACACACACTAACAGTGATGATGCTCACATAGGATTATTTAAATTATAAAGAAAGGAAGTAATGCAAACGTTCATGAACTTCTAGTTATGAAGGAAAAGTGCAGCCCCAGAAGAGGACTCAGTTAATAAAGAATGGAGCCCTAATTTCATGCATACACTTTAACACACAGTAAGAAAAAGAATGCAACGAAGCAGGTAGCCTCATACTTGATTCTGTGGAAAGCCAAGGAAGTTCACTGAAATTATCACAATGGCTTTTCTTTTTTTTCAGCAAGAAAGCGCCATTGTAACTGAAAGTTTCTAAATACAGAACATGGCATGGGAGCATGGGCAATCTCTCTGTAGTACAGAAAAGAGAAGAACTCCTGTGTGTCTTTATCGGAAGTGTCATGTGTGGTTGTAGATGAATGAACTAGACACAGAGCATCCTAGGTAACTAATTATGGGTGCCCTCCCATTGGTCTTGAAAACAGTGGCAAGTATGAAGAAGATATTACAAATTCAACCTTTTCATTTGTACCCAGAATCACAAAGCTTATTTTTTGACTTCCTAAACTGTTTACTATGTATAGACATTGACAACTTCTGTGATGTTTGCTTCAGGTTGTGGATCAGGATTCTGTTTTTCTATGATGTCTATTATGGTTTCATGTATTCAGTCTCTTTATTACACCAAATGCCCCTGATGAGTAGACTCATGAAGACAGGAAGTGGATTAGGATCTATCTAGGACTAGAAGTCAAGGTGAGTCATGTATATTAACTGTATATACAACCTTTCTTATTAGATTGATGAGATTAGATGATTATGATTGTTATAAAAACCTTCAAGAATCACAAAACCTCTTCAATACTCTATGTGCGTGAAATGTATGCTATTTAGACAACATACTCATGAACCTTTTAAAGTGGCTTACTGGTCACTTTGAATTTACTTGACAACAGCCTATTTAGGTTATTTCTAGTTAAATGTGGATAATCTAGAATGGCTATTATCTACTACTACTACTACTACATGAATGTGGGAAAACAGCTTTGGCAGTATGATTGCTCAAAGTAATTTCATGCACATCTATATTATTTGGGCAGGCACAATGCATCAGATGATCAAGGTAGAGCTCCTGGGAATTCAGAGAGCAGTTATAGCATGATAATAAGAACTAGTGTGGAGAGGACATGAGGTGCTTGTGTGCACAGATAAGTACCAGGAATGTTAAACAAACAGGTTGCCTCTTCAAGGGAAGAGATGTATAACCTGCTTTCCACCCAGAGCCTGGGAATATATGTAGAGCCTGCTGAACTGTACTATCTGTAGGGCCAGACCACATCTGACTCCCTAAGACTCTTACGGTTATCTCAGTCATTCTTCCTATACCTTAATCTTGAGTATTGTTTTTCAGTCAATAGAACCCATCCTTTTTGGAGATGCAGCATGTACTTTATAGATGGGTAATCTTTTTGCTGTCTGTGTGACAAAGACACCCCAGGCTTTCCCCTAGGCCCTTAAGATATAGAACCCATCTTTATGGAAGAGGTCACACATGCTTTGCAAAAGACTTTTGATGAGTCATGCCTTAAGCTTTATTGTGCACCTGGGATTAAGTAGTTGTTACCAGGAAACATTTTTCCAAAATTGTACTGTACTTATGTATGCCTAGAATAACCTGCCCAGTTTCAGACTGTAGAATCTGAAACCAACATTGAGTCATATTGAAGTGATTTTCTTCTTGCTTCATATAGATTGGCACTCTGCTGGCCCTGGGTTTGAAGAGTACCCCCCCTTACTTTAAGAAAGAAGTACAATGCAGCTCTAGGTTCTTAGGAACCTACTTGCTTTCAGAAGTTGATAGAACAGACACCCAGGATGCCACAGTGAAGTAACTAATAAGGAAGCCACTACTGGGCTGCAAGAGTAAGTGTAGACATTCACAGCTGTACTCACATGGCACTGGTTGCTGGGTTACCAGAGTGATTTATAGAGCAATACCCTGTGGAAGATTTTTGCTGGCTCCGATTAGGTGCTCAAGTGAGGGATGGTTTCTGCTACTAGAGACATTGTTTCTAATAGATAAAGAGCTGAATGCCTTTGATTGAGCTGCCTACTTAGTGATAGTAAAACGAGATAGACACCATGTGAGTTCACTGTAGATACTTTTTTTTTTAAATATTGGATACAGCAAGGGTCCTAGGAATGGTTGTTCCTTCACTTCATCTATCTTTACATATTATTTCAATTTGCATCTGTGTGTGTTTAACATTCATCTTAAAAGTTACAATTGTTTACTTTGCAAGTTTGCCAACTGTGTCTGAAAACTGAATACATGACTTGCTAGATTTGATTTCTGGGTGATGAACAAACCAGATTCTGCTTTACTGTACACATTTCATAAACCAGGCAATAGAGATGCAACTATAATCTTCATCTTGAAGATGGGATAAGTGTTTTTTTCAGGTAATGTTTAAGTCACTCTTGGGTATCTGGTGCTGTTGAAGACTGTCCATAGTCTCATAACCAACCCAAGTTGTTCAGCATTGAGAAGATAATTTTCAGATACTATACAAACTAGAACCAGGACATAACAGGTGTAGAATTGTAAGCCTTCTAAGTTAAGATACATGGTAGAGTGCTTTTTCTAAATTGACAAAATTGATGGACTGGGTGTTAAGTATATCTTATACTTTATAAACTACATAATGATAATTGTTGTGCTCAATTTATATCTGAGAGAAAAGAGCCCTTTAATTGGACAAAAAGGGGGAAATGTTGTGGATTGCCTTGGTGCTGTTTGTATTTTGATGCTAATCCAGCCCCAGTGAGGAGTGGATCATGTAGTCAGGTGATTCCATGTGAACCTGCTCACCAATTTAATTGAAAATAAAGGCTAGAGCCTGTGATTGGGCAGTAGAAGGGAAAGGTGAGGCTGGTAATTTTAGGAAATGAGAAAGAGGAAGGAAAGAAAAGAAAAGACAAGAGGGAGCACTGAGGAAGAAGAAGATGGAGGAAGAGGTGGAAGATGGAGCAGATCCACGTGGCTTGGAGGAGCTGCAAGTAACTAGGGATTTCATAGCTGGGCAATAGAGTAGCGTAGTGGTAGGTTTTGCCCAATCTAGGCATGCAGCTTGTAAATATAATAACTGAGTTGTGTGTTCTTTGTAAGAGCATGTTGGGGTTGGAGATTTACTGATATAAATCTGGCTGGTATAAATATAAGTCTCTAGTGTTTTCCTTTCATGGGGCCAGAGGGGGCTGAGTGAGACCAGAATAGTCGTTGGCGTTCTCTAGAGCAGCCATGGGAGGGCCAGATGGTTGCTTAGAGCTAGCCACGGGGGATTGGCGAGACAACCATTGCCATAGCTGGAACAAGCGTGGATTCTTCTTTTAAAATTATACGCCATAGGGCTCACTTCCCCAGTTGCACAACCACTAATGGCAAAAGTCCGGATTTATGAATAGTTCCAGTTAATCAGATCGCAGAGGCCATTTCTCTAGTCACTGGACTCTGTTAGATGTTCTGAGGTTCTTAGGCATTAGAATAATTGTTTCAGGCCCGTGTACTCACTCTCTGGGACTCTAACATAACTAACATAAATGCTCTTGTGGTACCCTGAGTATGAAACTCCATTTATTAAAACTCTAGAAAGGCTAGCTGCCATCCACCCTGCCTTTCACCCATGATAATCACAGTGTAAGTCCACACAAAGCTGGGTAAATATTCTCAAACCATAATATCCTGTGAGAAACCTGTATGTAAATCAGTAGGGAAATGAACTATTAATTTCAGTGAGGATTTTAGCCTTTAATAATGGAAAATTTTAATTAATTTTCTTGTAAGTATTAAGGACAATGCTTTTTAAAAAAATATAAGGCCTCCACTGTTTATTATTTGTGTCTGTGTATAGGTACATATAGATAACCCAGGAAATATAGTCTCTGACCTTAAAATTAAACTGTATCAAGATTTATGAATCAAAAATTATTGTGAGCAGGCATTATTAAATTTAATTTTATGCTTAAAATGTAGGTTAAAATGTATCCATTCCTTTTTTGAAATCTGAGATATACACTCTTTGAGATATGGACATCTGACTTTTTCAAACTGTGAAAATTCTGTTTTTAAAGTATTTTTATGAACTCAGTTTTATTATTTAGAAATCAAGACAATTACATATGTTCTTCATTTTATAGCCAAGCTAAGTCAAATTAGATGACCAATTTGTTTTGTGCCTAAATAATAGTCTGAAATATGCAGAAACTTCATAGGTAGAGATCTATGCAACAGTTCTCCACATTCACATATCAGAGAACACCAATAATACTTCGCATAGTTAGTGGAAGATGTCATATAATTCCATTTCTCATACCAGCCTGACCATGAGAATATATCCAATAAGATGCTTTTATAAATAGTTCATCTTGTTTTGCATGTGTCTTGCTTTTTTAAAAAATATTCCTTGTCGTGTTCAAACTAGTAATTATGAGACAGCCCTGAAAAATCCTGTTGTAAACCATATCTGCTACAAGTTAATATCAGAGGCAATGCCAGGATATCCATCTCCCAAGGTTCCATGATAGGGTAGAATGTGCTCTGGGTTTGGAGTCAAGCAGATCCAATTTCAAAATTTACCTCTGCCTTCCTGGGCTTTATGATTTTGATCCAATTACTTAACATTTCTGAATTTCAACTTCTCCATAATATGTATAATAATATAAGTCCCACTGGCCATTTCTTAAAAATATCAACAGCATTTTCAGAGCCCTGACCTTACTCTGCATAGGTTCTTGTGAATGATGGCTTCTCTGCTCTGGTCTGGTCCCTTAAGTTCAGTGTTGGTCTGAGGTAAAATTTAGCAACAAATGACTTGCTGTGCCACAGCTATTTATGTTGCTTTTTAGATGCTGTCACATTCATAAAATGATATTCTACATATTCATGAATGCTAATAGGACTTCAAGGTTACAGAATTTAACTGCTCAAATTTAGATCTGGATACCAACAAGAATTCCTGCAAATATCTGGATTATATTAGCCAGAGGGGGAAGTTACGAAACACCTAGAAAGAACTTTCTTCTTGCGTGTCCTTGGTCTAGGTATCAGTGAAGCTGTGTGCTAGGCAGATCTGCATCCATAGATTATAGATGTCATGGGCTTTCACTATTTTAGTCACCATTATTGCCTTATTGCACGTGATAACTCTTGTTACTGCCTAGCAGTTAGGACTTAACCCCTCTATTCTTTGCATTGTACAAAATAAACTTTTATTTTTTATATTCTCTGAAGAGCTAATTCACTCACACATACCCCAGGTTCTCCTCTGCTATAGCCATGGCCTATCTCCCACAATTCATTAACTCCTGGGGAGTAGAACACTGGATATGTTGTTTAGCACATTGTCATATTATTTTGCCTATACTTGAAATATGAAATTTGAAATACTACTTTTTTCTGAACTTATTTTTTATATACACCTATAATACTTGCTTGATAAGCATCTAAAATGCTTTAATTCCAGAAATGATTAGCAAAGGATAAAAGAATTAAAGCACCATATTAGTTTACTGTCATTGTGGTACATTACCTGAAATATAGTGGCTTAAAACAATCATAATTCATTTTCTTGAATTTCCAGAAGCCAGAAGCCTGAAATGAGTGTAACCAGATGAAAATTGTCAGAGTTTCGATGTCCCTGGATGATTTGTGGCCTATGTCCTGCAGCACCCATGCCTTCTAGTATTCCTGGATTTACGGGCACATCACTCTCATCTCCCCATGTTTCCATCTGTGTAAATAGCTATGTTCCCTCTGTCTTCCTTCTACATGAACATGTTATGTTTATGGATCTCTCAGGTAATCTGAGGCAGTTTCTTTCCTTAATATCATATGTACAGAGTCACATGAGGTAAAAGTCCAACGCTTACAATCTGATATTTTTGAGTATTATATAAGCATTGTAAATAGTTTTAAAAAGAGAAGTGTAATAAAGAAAGACCTTAAGTTGCATTTTTAACTGTATTCCTACAGTGTAAATCTGATTCAGTATCAGTATCTACATTTTCATTCTAAGCTCAATTCCATTCTATGTTGAATTTTAATTAATTAATTAGCTAATTAATTAATTGTGTGTGCTCACACATGCACACACACATGCCACAAAGTCATAGGACAATTGTGTAATTCTGTTCTCTCCTGTCATGTTGGACTGTTAAATCATATTCAGGTTTCTAGGCTTGTAGCAAGTACTGACCTGCCTATTGAGTTGTTAATATATCTGCTTTCAGTCATTTTAGGCAACTGTGAAAATTTATTCTTTATATACTACTGGATATGTCCTTATAGACCTTAGGTTTATAAGAATCAGCATGCTCTTTGGGCCAAGCTTCACTGGGGACAACATGTGGAAACTTCATTCTACCAAAGCCTGGTGCAAGCTGCTCCTGAGAGATGACCACGAGAAGCAGTCTTAGGAGTTAGGAGTGAAGCCCAAGCTCCTTCCTTACTGAGTCTAAGGGTAAGAAGAGGCAAAGTGACTAAGGATAAGCATTTGATGGGATATTGGCTCTGTTTCAACCTGTCTTTCTGATGGAGACTGAAATTTCATAATAAAAGGAAAGTCATTCTTCTGATGAATTTTCTGGGCCACACGGCCTTGAGAAGACTCAGCATCATCTTCTCCAACCACTACTACCATTAGTAAATGTGCTTGATTCTTTGACAGCCCCCAGATTCATGCCAGAGATAACAGACGATGCTTCCTTGCTCAGATCCTGTTCCCTATGAACTGTCCACACAATGAGAAAACACGATAAGATTATGGTGGGATGACCAAGGAAGGCTCTGCCTGTTTTATTGCACATTGTTTGTATAAATAGTTGACTTCATTTCTCTTTGTTTTTTTCTCTCCTTCCCTCATTTTTTCTCTTCCTCCATTTCGTTTTTTTTTTTTTTTATAATTAATCTTTTACTACAAACGTAATAATAGTTACTGCCATTATTTCTTGTTGGTTGGTGGGATATTCTGAGGTCAAAGATGCTAAATCATTTTCCCATAGTTTACTGAAGGACCAACTGAGCTGGATTCACTCTGCTGTGCATTATCTTGAAGTCCACTGTTACCTACACTAATCCTCTTATTCTCCAAAAAAGAAAAAAAAAATCCAAATGAAAAACCCCATACAATTTGGTGGTAGAGATCTCTGGACACTTTTCCTCTCTCCTCTGTTACTCTGGAAAGTAGAAGCTTAGTCTAGCTGACTTACTGAAATGTAAATGCTTTACTAGAGATTGGGTTGATTCATAGTTAGTCCCTAATCTTGATTATGTGCTAGCCATCTGACTGGAAGTCTTTGATAAAGTGTTGTCATGTGTGTCTACAGTGGATTTTTCCATATTCAAGATCATGATCAGGAAACTAGGAGAAATAATTTAGCAAAGCAATGTTGCTAGTAAAATTATACAACTCTCATTAGACTTCAGTTCTCATATACTTCCTATTTTCTTTAATCTGGAGCTAAGACTTCATCAAAAAACATCTAAGTGAGAGTGACAATATGATAATGACATAATATAAATAACTTCAGGCATAGCCTTGTTCTGAAGACACATGATTATTGATAGTAAATAGGAAACACTCTGCATTTTATAGTGCTGTTATTTGTGAATGCTCATGTACACACACCATGATTCAAACAGCTGGGTTTTACCCCTTCTATTTTTCACATTTATATTTGCATCACTTAAATATTCTTAATATTAAACAAATTAATGATGAAGATACTTTGTGGATGATTTTACTGAGTGATTTGTTATATATTTGATTTGTATAATATTTACTTTGAGATTACCAGTGCCTTTTTTGATTCTGTGACTTTACAGTGAATTTGAAATAGACTTTTTAAGGAGAGTAAGATAGCTCTTTTATTTTTCATTTTAAGAGTTTCATTCAGTGTATGGAGTATGTATATATATATATATATATATATATATATATAACCTATAAGTTTAGATTTATAGTTTATAAAGTGAGGTGTATGTGAGTATAGATGTTTATAATAGAATGAATCTAACACTAGGCATGGATAAGACTGTATATTTGAGTATTTTGTCTCAATATGTAAGATACCAACTTGGCCCCTTCCTTGGGAGATAGCACAAAAGTACCCTCAGTAGAGCTCTCAGAAGCATTAAACAATCCACAATACGTCAAGAGAAGCTGAAATTACAGGGTTGCCATGGAAGACAGGAGGGAGGACAACAAAATGACTTAGAATAAAATTAGACACATTAAATTATATGTAACATGTAAGGCAAGAATACTCAACAGATGGTTATGTTCCACAAACAAATCTGGAGGATACAGTGATTATTTTAAAGACATTAGAAGAGTGGGTACATCCACGACTCTAACAGGGTCAGAGTAGACACTATTCTAGAACCTGTTACAGAAGAAGCAGAGACTTACTGAATTTTAAGATGAGACAGTGGTAAAATACCATGGTTCAAATGTAGCTTAAGGAAGCAGTTACTTTTATCAGAAAGTCCTAGGAGACTAATTGGCAACTGAGAGGAAGGTATGAAAGTTGGCAGGGAAGACATTCTTGGTGCTTTACAGAGATCCTCTTCTCTCAGGAGCAGAATGCTGAGGACAAAGTCCTGTGTCAGAGCAAGTTTGTTCCAAAGAAGATGAAAAGCCAGATATCTTCACAAAATAGACTGCATATGAAATCATATGGACAGGAGAAAGCCCAGGGAGTCTCAACCTTACAGAAAGAACTGCATACAACTACGGAAAGCCAAGACTGGGAGAAATAGTCTTCTCTAAGGAAGAGCACAACGATCGGTTGTCCGTTG
This sequence comes from Uromys caudimaculatus, assembly GCA_028551405.1. Taxonomy (NCBI): domain Eukaryota; kingdom Metazoa; phylum Chordata; class Mammalia; order Rodentia; family Muridae; genus Uromys; species Uromys caudimaculatus. Next base: position 8,535,270 of record CM052703.1, read on the forward strand.
CTAATTTCAAACCTGAAACTATGTGTATGGATAACATTATACAGATACAGAATGACCACGCAATAATTAGGAATATGAAGTACTGAAAGTATGGTCATGAAATTGAAAGGCGTAAATAGCAGGGTATACAAAAGGAATATATGGGAGAATTTTGAGGGAGGAAAAGGATGTAATTATAATCTCAAAAAATAAAAATTCTCAAACAATATTAGCTTGTTTTGTTGAAACCTAAAGGGGAAAGAAAAGATTCTTTTCAAAGTAAATCTTATCTTAGCTGCTAGCCAGTTGCCAACTATGAGAAACTTCAGGAACTGTTTCAATTTGGAATGCAGCTCCCCGGCCAGTTATATGGGGTGGTCCATATTCAGGGACCAGTTAGGGGAACTCTATAATAGTCTTGATAGATAGGTTCAACAACATGGAATATCTCAGGTCATATTTACTCTAGCACCTATTCCAGGGCAAACTAAGACAGTGTAGGAACTGTGTCCAGTGAGACATCTCACTCTAACCAATCCTGCTTTATCCAACGCTGTCTCAGGTAGTGCTACCTAACAGATATGTAAAATCAAACTGCATCCTACTGCCTACATTATAATAAAGCAATCTCCAATAGCTGCTGATAATACTCAGGCTTAGCTTTGCAAAAATTAATATTCTTCCAACCTTCACACTGGGAAGATGCTTGTAAGTTAGAAGATTGGAGTTCTGGATCATCAGGAGAGAAAGAATATTTGACTGATTGTTTAAATAAACGCTTGGTTTGTTAAGGTTTATTGTACGAGAGAGTGTGATGGCTCAAAACAGTTCCACATATAACATCTTTACACAACATCAATATCCTTCTGTGTTTCCTAGTCTGTTGGATGGTGTTCTTTAACCAATTATGACTGTGTCCTTGTTGTGCTGACTGTCCTCTTGCTTTGGAATGGCGGGAATCATGTCATTCTGAATTCTTTCACCCACACTCCATACCACTGAAGTGGTGCAGTTTAGTTAGGTACTTGTTGCAGCTGCCTGGCATTTATGTCCAAAAGGGGAATGAATTGCAAATGTCTCTTCCCATTTCTACCTCAGAAAGTGGTAATCAGAATAGCTTTGCTGTCTTCTGTAGTAAAATGTCACACGTGGGCATGTCTGTGTGTCATCCTCAGTGCTACCACACCTCAGAGCCTCAGGCTGCTACCATTTATAGCATTGAATCAGGTTTTATAGGTCCCTATTTGACAGATTTAAAGTCCATCAACTCCTGAGGAAAATTTATCCAAAGGGCTGAAGATGAAAGAATTCACTTGTCTGTAAGCAGTGAAACATTTCTGCACAGTCTTCAGTGGGTTACAACCCATAAATCTGTCTTCATCTTTACCTTCCATGTGTGTGAAATTATGCATGCTTCTTTTTTTTTCTTTCCTGTCATGTTGAATTATGCACTCTGTGTTATAGATAGATCAACCTTTCTTAGGCAGCTAACCGAACCAGTGGAAGACAGGGGTATGCTTTATTTTTCTGTCAACCTGGCCTGATTCACTATTTAAGATGACATATACTCAGGCATCAGATAAAAAAAAAACTATATTAAGTAAATGCAAACTGTGTTCCATCATGGCCAATGAGATGTAATTGGTGCTATTGACAGCCCTTGGCACTGCATCGACTGGAAGTTTGATTTTTCTATCAGGCTGAAATCTTGATGACATTTTTCTTTTACTTCAAGTATTTGACTAAGGAGAAATCATAAATTCAAGTTTTTATATGGAGCTATGGTACTTTTCTGAAATAAGTATACATGCTATTTACAGCAGCTCAATAACTGACACCTGGTGACTATTAAGAAGTACTGACATTCCTACTCAGTGGGCCTCTGCTCCTCACTTGTCATTTGGTTTGCCAGAAGAAAAAGTGCATTTTTAAAAATGTTCCCATAAGGCCAGAATGTCAGTATAGTCTGACACCACGTGCTCACATGCTGAAGGCTAAATGCAGTATCACATTTAATTTGTGCAGAACTCACATGTTGGATGTCATCACCCCCAATTTGCACATGCAACAGTCAAGCCTACAGTGTTGACAAAACTCATTCAGGGTAGACATATTTATAAAATGGGGGCACTGTGCTGCAGTCTGCCTACATTGTTATATTTAGTCTTGATGGAAATATATAGTAGCGAATATTATTCCCATTTTTCAGGTAATGTGAAGCTTCCTCAAGTTTTGCAGCACCCACAGTAGTCACAGACTATATTAGATATGTCTGATGCTGGATACACTACATTCCACTTCCATGTGACTCAATGATGGAGTACTCTGCTCAGAAAGAACCACTTACCTGTTTCTCCATGTGTCACACACACACACACACACACACACACACACACACACACACACACACGCACACACACAGACACACACACACATCAATATCTAATCTCTTCAACCAAACTTTGAATATTCTATAAGATGCAATTATACATTATATGTTTTGAAGTTTTCTATTACACATTCCAGATGGAAACATGTTTCCAGTTGGCTTAAACAATTTTTCAACTTTCAGTCCCATCAGCAATGAGTTATTCCATTAAATTTTATGCATTTTTCTTCTGTTCAATTGAAATTTTGACTTTCTACTATAAAGGAAATTTACTATCATCCACCTAACATATTTATTATGTACTTGTAATAACAGAAACAAAAAATATAGTTACATGTCCCAGGGTGTCCTCATAAGCAACTTGCTTAAAGGAATTGTAATGATTTAAAACCAACTAAGCCAAAGTGCAGAACACATACCATTAGCCTCACTGCCTCACAGAAGAGTGAGAAAACTGGCACCTGATTCTCAATATGTGCACACTCTGACCTGTTAACCTCTTAAACTAAAGGAAGGTTATAAATAGCATTTTGCTATCATTAGAAACAAAGATAAAGTCTACTAACCTCCTCTGTGCACAACTCTGCTGTTTCCCAACACAGTAAGCTTGGCATACCTTTATCTCTCTGGTCTGTCTCTAACAGGATAATAGCAAGACAACACAAAAATAGCTTTGAGTACAAGCCAGGGTGTTCACAGTCTAATTAGTCATGAGCTCCGTCTGAGAAACAGTGTTTAGGGCAAGACCATATATGAATTGCTCTTGTTCTCAAGTACGAGATTAGAGGACATCTTTGCGTCCTGCTCTGTACCAACATGTCCCTTGGGCCCTGTACTCTGCCTTGAACTTACTCCTTATTTTAACTTAAGACACATCAGATACCCAATACCAATGGTCAGTATTAACTGAAATTACTAAATATGTGACCTTCAGGTAATTGCTGGGCTTATTAGTCTGCATGTATATGATGGAATGTTACTCATCTGCTTCTCACTCCCTCCATGTCCCCCCATACTTATTTCCTAACTACTCTCCACTCAAATTTAAGGTTTTTTCTCTGATTTGAGACAGAGTCTTGTTATGATGTTCATAATGGCACTGAATTCTCAGTTCTCCTTTTGCAGCTTCTCAAGTGCTGAGAAGATAGGCACCACCAAAACTACAAATTAATCTATCATTATTATATATGACATATAAGTATTATATAATTATTTTATATAAATTAATTATATTGTAAAAACATAATTTATATAATATATAATATATTTTATTGAAAGAAAATAGAAAATATATTATATGATATATAATTTATTAATATAATGTTAATATTATATATGCTATATATAAAGTTATGCACATAAAATGTGACCTGTAAATTTTAACCTTTCACATAGGCTTAATCATTTCCATCTAATCTTATACATAGATACATGAAGATAGAATTAACTCACTCTATAAAAATTACAAATTCTTTTTAATTCACCAGTCTACTGTTCTGGACACTGAGTTACTTCAGTGTTCAGAAATACTGTCTTCTGTGTTTATCTTTCTATATGCTTTTCTAAAGAAACTACTTTTATCCTGGAAAAAAAAATCTCAAAATCAGATTAGTTCTTCCATCATTTTTGACACATTTAAGAACATGAACCTAAGTCTCTTCTATTTCTCTATCCTTCATTGTATTTTTCTCTTTCCCCATCCAAATCAATGCTTGAAATAATTCAAAGAATAGTTTTGTCTCTGCAGATAGATTATTATCCCCATCTTCCATGTACATAATTATCTGATTTAAAAGCTGCTTTCACCGATAACACTAAAGATTTGAACCATGACAAAAAAGCCAGTATGTTTTAGAATAACAGAAATCTTGTAATAATTGAAATTTGAAATTCCCAGTTTTGTTAACGGGATCTCATTTTGCTTGTATTGATCCAAGAATAAAATTATCAAGGTTCCTGTCCCCAAACAATATATCCTCATTGACAAGAGTTCTGCAGACCAACTTATAATAAGTATGTCACAATTGTTAGTATTTTATACGCTTGGATTTTAAGTTTAATGCCATTAAAATTAAAATGACCTATGAGTAAAAAGTCTTGATTTTGTAAGCTTATTTTCTAATTTGTTTCATAAAGTGGTTGTAGAATACCTATCAAAATGTCTTGTGCACAGTGTGATCTAGTCACTGTTCCTATCGAATGAATTAGTACACATAAAACTGATCAGAAATGAATAAAATATTAATTTGGGACACCAAATTAGTTCTCAACTTCTACTCACTTCTATATGATCTTTATGCTACTATGGTTGCCTCCAGGTCTCTAAATTGAACCACAGGATTCAAATGATTTCTCCATGAGCTTTGTGAAGTTGGACTCTGTTCTGTGGAGGGATATTTTTCCCACTTACTCAAAATGAACACAGATAATTGATATTGATTTGAGCAAGCATCTGAACTACAGAAGCCCTAACTCATAAAGGCTTTCTTCCTGCCATAGAGAGAGAAAGCTGGCTGAACTCTAGCAAGGGACATAAAATAAGATATTTCTAATTTTCTTCAAGGAACAACTAATTCATAATGGATAAGGCCCAATTTCATCTCCATCCTGTACTAATCTAACTTAATAAATAATATATCTTGTTAATGAAGCCAGTCATTCTTGGACCATGCATTGATTCTATAGGATGCCATTGTAGATGTAGCATAGTTGTACAATTAGTGAATTAAGCCAGATATTGGCATTCGTAAGCATGTCCAAATAGAGAAAATATTCTTCATGAAGCATTTGCAGGAGGAAATGGGCAGCTACCAAGGCTGATGTCTTCTTTCTGGCACCCATGACTAAATCTCTGTGTAGATATAACATCTTGAGTTTCATCTAAAAAGGGAAAATTATAGTTAATTATCTGTTGTTGCTCTTTTATTTGAAAGACTGCTTGAAAAGTCAATAGTTACATAGGTAGGAAAACTGGGCTGCAACTTGACTTAATGCTACATATCTCAGGTCTCTTTCTATTGTTTCTATTGTGGTAGAAAGTTCTTGTGAAAAGATCACTGTGGAGTCTGGTAGGTGTTTCTCACAGATGCACTCTGGGAATCTCTTTAACAAAATTCTCTTCAGTACAAATAAGAAGTTATTAAGTACCTGCTTCACTGAAAATGATCTTTAAACTTTCTTTGGACTTCTTCCATCAAGAAGGTTTCTTTCCTAAATATATGCTTAATTTGAAAAATAAATGAAAACAGAATAACAACAATGAGTAATAATAAATGATTAGCAGCATAGAAGGGTTTGCTAAAACTGGGCATAGTTCAATTCTTGTACTTTTGTCATCAAAGTGCAACATTGATTATAAACACAAGGGGTGGGTGGTGGATTGCTCTCCAAAAGAATACACACAAACAGTGCAAGAAAATTACTTATGCTGGAGACTGAAGTGAGGAGATGGGGCATGGAACAGAACTGTGTGCTTCTTATTTAATATGAAAGATATGGAGCTGGGGACATGGCTCAGTGCATAAAGTACTTGCTATGTAAGCATAAGTAAAATAACCTGAGTTCAGACTCTCCATTACCCTATAAAAGCCTAGTATGGCTGCCAGATCCTATAAGCCCGACTCTGAGAGATGGAGACAAGCAAATCCTTCAGGCTCACTGGCCAGACATTCTCCACAAACACCGTGAGCTCTATGTTCAGGGAGAGACTTTGTTTCCTAATGTAAAGTGGAAAGCAATAGAGGAAGATAACTGAATTCAACCCCTTGGGTTGGCTGTTACATACACGAAAAGTGCATGCACACACACACACACACACACACACACGTGCACACACACACACACACACACACACACACACACACACACACACACACATACACACGAACGTACTCCAGCCTCACTTCAGAATGATTTATTGGAATGAAAAAATTGAAAATCCTGTGTTTGACTCTCTTGGATTTTCCTCTAGGGTGATGATAACTCAAGGCAGAGAGATATGATGTTCTTACTTTGGTTTCCAGGGGTGAATCATGCCTCTGCTGCCAACTCTAATGACCTTCTCTGGACCAGTGACTCTGGGTGCATTGCTAAGCCATTCTTATTTTGTAATTCATTGGTACATCTGTTTTGTTCAGACTTATTTCATGTCATACTAAGCTACGGTACTTTATCAGAGCAACAGCAATCTCCTAAACTCTATGGGTCTGTCTGTAAATTTTATTTTGTACTTAATGTGGGACATAGGGCTGTTCATGAGTTCTTAAGCACTCAGCCCCTTTAATTGTCTGTGAAAGTCTGGCAGGCTCCTGTCCACTAATTTGTATACCAACACCATGTACTTTCTCCCATCCATTTGTCCCAACTTTAATAACCCTCTGCAGAATCAACAATTCCATTGGATGAATATTTCCTTCTAGTGATAGCCCACTAGAACTGTTAAATTTCGTTTTATCTTCAAATCCTCCCTTCCTCTGGACATTCTCCTCACACCTTAATTTTTTCCCCACAAACTAGAATTATGATGTCTTTGTTTACCTTTGTTTTCCTTAAGAGTGGTGTCTGTTTATTTCTCAAGCGTGATCGATTTCCTTTACTCACGCAGTGGTGTTTTGAAATGCTGTTTCTTATGTTCACAGGGAAATGCAGGAGAGACTCCTGGCAAAAGATGTCTCTTTTAATTCTCAAGCCAAGAAATGTCACTCTCATGAACTACCCCTCTCATTTGCTAACGGATTGGTTACTCATTCTGTTTTCTTTTTAGAAGCAGTGACTTTTAATATTATTGAAAGTTAATATAATTATGTCATATAGAAGTAGTCTATGTACTATAATTTCGATCTCTGAATCAAAGTCCCTTGAAGACAGGTATTGTGAGCTTCATGGCCTCCATGCTTCATGGTGTCTAACACTGATGGTCCGTTCCAAACGCACAAGCGGTATGAGCTCTGAGGGTACCATAATAGTCACACTTGTATTTTTAGGTTGAACATAAGTAGTTCCATGCATGCACTTTTAGAATTTGATATGCATGGTGCTAGGGTAATATTGCATCAGCCCAAGGTGATGACACTTTGTGTGTGACACTATACCTCTGGAGAAGTAAGCAAATGTCTACTCTGTATAGATCAACAGCAGATCAAACTAAATATACCACCAGTCTCTCACATGGTGAAGCAATGAGTCTTACTGGGTGACTTACAATATGTATAAGCAGGAGTGATTCAAAGAGAGTTACATGAAAGAAAGCTGATCTAGCAAGGGTGACAGTTTATGAAAGCTGAAAACGTGAGCATACTGTTTTAAGTTGTGAGTAGCTCAGCAAGTAGGAGAGTGCCTTTTCCAACTTAGTTTAGCTGCTCTGAGCCTTTGTCCAGGTAACTGTGCTAGTCTGAGTGCTTTGCAGAAGTTCATTGCTTGTGAGTGCTTGGGAAGGAACAGGATTCATGAGTGTGGGTGGTGTCAGGGCCTTGCTCTTGACCTGGGATGGGCTGAGTGAATCTGCTTGGTTTCCAGGGTTGCCCAAAGTCTTAACTTTTTGAGGTTACCAAGATTCCCCTAAAGATGGAGTATTTCATGTACCTTTAGAACATCTTTCTTTCTCCATGATGATTAATCTAGGAGGAAATTACACAGCACACTTGGTCCAGACTGAACAGAGAAGATGAAACATTCATAGGGCCGAGCTGACACTCAGTATGACATTGTCGACTGCAGTGTTATCCATAGAGTATTATAGAATATACAAAAGATGAAATCATGTGCCCTAAATGTTTCCCTACTTTAAAGGACCCATCTTGTTCATTCATGTCACCTTCAACTGTATCCCACTTTCTCCTCCAATTATACATTTTGGGGGGGGGGTTGCAAAATCGTGTTTCCATATTACATTTATAAACGCCCTTCATATGGCTAAGTGGAGGTAGATTACCTAAAACTAAGTACATAGGAGGAAGCTTTATGGAAATCTACTAGCCTGTAAGCTAATTAGAATGTGGGCAATACTACTTCCAGAAGACCTGAGTTATTTAATGCAAATATGCCAAGCGTGAAATATCTCCCTAGAAGTTTTGGTCAACTTGGCACCAAGGCATTTAAAGCAACCTAAGCTATGTTATTGCTGTCTGGCTTTTATAGTGCTGAGAGGTGCTGTGTAGACTACATGGGGAAGACAGACACCGGTGGTCTGACCCAGTGCTGGATTGCTCATGTTATAATACAGGCCTGCCAAGTAAATTTTGTCTCTTTGTGCCATCGTGACATGATGGTTATGGGGTTTTAACCAACCATTTTCTACTTGAATTGTGGCCTGCTCCACAGGAACAACTTCACGTCTGGTAATGTAAACCTGGTCAGAAGCCCATGACTAGGGGGATTATAGGCTTTATATGGGAATTAACTGGTGTTAGTTCACTAAATGATCATATTGTCAAACTACCTCTTAATAACTCTATTTGTAGAGTTGTGTTGTTCTCAACCTCAGTCTAAGAAGCTTCTTTTCCAAGTGGGTAAATGGGAAAGATTCATAACTGGTCAAGGTGTTCAAAAACATAGTCTGTGAGTTTCAGCCATGATAGAACATCTATGTCAATTTCTCCTCTTCCAAGGCTCAGGGAACACTGTGACGAAGCAGGCAGAAAGCCTGTAAGAGCTAAGGGGATGGGTGGGAAGGCTGTGAAATGATGTCTCCTGAATATGACATCACTTTTCTTTGAGGTTGCCCATAATCCAGTGTATGGTACCATACCCGTGTACTTATGGTCAGTACTAATTAAACTCAGGAGACAATATTAATAAAAATGCTTTCAAAAGAGGAAATGAAGGGGATAGGTTAGTGGGTCCTTGTGACTCTTCCATAGAGATCATGAGGGGTGAATAATAAAAATACATTGTAAGTAGGTATAAAATTTTCAAAGAAATAAAAATATTTGGGTGTCTATATTTGAAAATAATTTATGAGAAGAACAATGAATAAGAATTGATGGTTTTTCTAGTATAACAGGGCAAAGGATTAGTCAATTTGTAATAACTTTGTCATTTTATAGTTGCACATTCAAAAATAACTATATTGGTATAAAATTGAATGTTTATTCACAACTATTATAGCTGAGAAAAATATTTTTATTTGGTTCCAAATCAGACAAGTATCATGCAGCTGTCCATTCATATCAATACCATATTAAAAGAAGACAGTTTAATTACAACCAGTTTTAATGTAATTTATTTATAAACTGTTAAAACATGCATTTATATTTTATAACGTATTTAATTTCTTCCTAGAATTATATGTATCTCATTATATTGTGAAGTATAAGGTCATTTTAACCTGTGATCTTATTATCATACAAGATCTTGCTTCTCTGTTGAGAACAAAATTCTGAACAGATATTTACCTGTTAGCATTTAACTTCACTGTGATTCACAGCAGACTCTGACTGCTGCCAGTTAAGCAGGCATAATCAGTGCTGTCTGCAATTGGTTCATCTTACACATATGCACTGGGTCATATGGATTCAAACTTCTTTATCTGTGTCTCTTCCTTAGTTTTAATGTTTTCTGAACGTTTCCCAGCACTAGACCATTGATGTTCTTTACAGAGAGAGTTGAGAACACAGCAAAGTGTGCTGTAGTTAGTCTGTTAATAAAACATGATTCCTGTTTTCAAATCAAACACATCTCTCAGCTTTAGAGATCTCTCAGATCGCTGGTTCAGTGATCTGATTATGGTTGACAGATGCAACAGGTCTGGAGTCCAGAAGGGAAGTCTATGTTGGAAGCTTCTCCTAGACAAACGCCTCAACTGACATAGTGAATTTGCACACTTAGTCACTGGGAAAACTTGTGCTCAAATTTGTGAGACAAGTAATCCCAAACCCATTTTCTGCTGGCAGATCAGCAGGGTAACAATGTATTCTAGAATAGAATATGTATAAGAGAGTTAATTCTGAATTTTTGTCAGTATGCTGGAAACTGTTGAGACAGACAATTTTTTTTTTTTTTTTTTTTTTTTTTTTTTTTTTTTTTTTTTTTTTTTTTTTATTTCAATCCATTTTCCTACCCCTGCAAAGCTAGGTGTGATTGCCAAGTTCGTTTGACTCTCAGAGATAGTGAAGTTCAAAGCGACTTGTTGAAGATCAAGCCATTACGAGACAGATGAGCTGAGGTTCAGACCTGGCTCTCTTGGACTTCAGGGGTCTCCACAGTGCCTCATACTACAGTCGTTCCTTCTAAAACCATCCCATAAAATTCCCCAAGAGGGAGTTACTGTTGCTGAGGGTTAATGCTATAATTTTCTTTTAGTTGACTTGGTCCTGGATTTACCACATTGTTGGGAAGCTTTTGCACAGCAGTGAGGTGTGAGCAATGGGGAGACATCCAAGGCAGTTACAATAAAGAGCCAGCTCTTGGCTCCTTCTGGGGATTGATGTTTCTGAACAACAAAATTCTCCTCATTTTTGAATCAACACATCCATACTCTTTCCTTATATTTTTGCATGGAATTGAGGAGAATGCTTTATGTAATCTACTGTACAGGAAAGTGTACAGCATCACAGAGGAAGACACAACGGTGCTGAGACACACAGAAGCCAGAAATAAGATTTGGTCTTAAGAAGTAAAGGCTATATTATCTGAATAAAACACTTGTTATATATTTTTGTCAATGGTACAGTACAACTTTAACTTTTTCTTCTCTCATTTTGATCAGGATCAATAGTTTAACTAGCTATAGCTTTATACATAACTGAAAAAATTGAAATTGCAGGATTAGGACAGAGAAAGAAAAAAAATTATTTAAAAAGAAAAACCTTTAAAGTATTTATCTGCTTACAGAGCACAATGGGAACGGTAGAAAGAGTGTCAACATTTGCTTAGAATTTTCCTTGAATAGGAGAGAGTGTATAGCTCTGTGTAAACCTCATGTGTGGTAACAATTTAATAAATACGTAAAACAGGGATGTTGGACCAGACCTTTTAAAAATAACATCGCAAAAATTAACTGAGAATAAATTATACACTCACATATAACCACTAAATTCATGAAATTCTAAACCTGTGGTTCTTACCCTGTGGCTTGAAACCCCTCTAGGGTTGCATATCAGAGATCCTGCATATCAGATATTTACATGAAGGTTAATAACAGTCGCCAAATTATAGTTATGAAGTAGCAGCAGAATAATTTTATGGTTGGGGTCACCACAACTTTAGGAATTATATTAGAGGGCCGCAGCATTAGGGAGGTTGAGAACCACTGCTCTAAAATAAAACCCAGGAATAATTCTTTGGTGAGGCATTAGTTTCTTACAGGTGAGCTGAAGGTCAGTGAGAAAAGGGACATGATATATATGGTAACGGTACTAGAAACTATTGTTTCAAAGAAAGCCATCCAGAATGGAGTCATTGAGAAAATATGTATAACACCCCATATATAAGGTACTTATGTCCAATATACATAAAGAGCTCTTGTATTTTTGCAATAAATGATCCATAACTTTCTTTAATAGAAGTATTATCAATTTTTAATTATTTTTATTCTTGAGAACATGTATACAATAAAATATCTCCCTCCCATTTCCCCTCTCTCTTTTATACCCCTAACACGTCCCACCCCCAACTTCATGTGATGTATTCTGATAACCACTAAGTTTAACAGTGCTGCCCATATTAAAATATATTATGTGTGTATGTATGAAAACTCTGTGGCACACGTGTAGATGTCAAAGGAAAATGTTGTGAAGTAGATTCTCTTCTCCTTTACATGAGTTCCAGGAGTCAAACTCAGGTCATCAGGTGTTGACAGCAAGTATTTTATCTCCTCTAGAATGTTTCCTATACAGGGATAATTAAACATTTCTCCAAAGAAAACATGGGATAGTGAATAGGCACATTAAAAAATCTCAAACTCAGCCACTTAGGAAATGAAAGTTAAAGCCCCTATCAAGTGCTATTTCACATTCAGAACTTTATCTATGATCCTGATGAGAAAGGAACATATGCTGGTTAGATCAGAAAGGCATAGGTGCCTGTATACATTCTTGGTGAAAATAAATATTGGTACTATACATACATACCTGGAAAATTGCAATTTTTCAAAATGTTACAGGTCATTGCCATGTGACACAGCCAATCTGTTCTTCTGTATATGCTCACAAGAAATACAAGTTAATATCCATATGGACAATAGAATGTAAGGTTTTTTAGCTCTATTATTTATAATCTAAAGTGGAAAAAGCCCAAATGTTTACCAGCTGATGGGGGTGATGTATTAATGTGATATCTGTTCATCGGGCTCTAATTTGGTAATAAAAAAGTTTAAAAATATATTACTAATATGGCTGATCTTGAATATGTAAGTTAAGTGCTAGAAGCCAGTCTGCCAATCTCACACAGTATATGATTCCATTTATATAAATGATCAACATCTGTAAGATGAAAGATGGAATTATGGTTGATCAGTCACTAAAGATGCAAGAAATTGGTGAGTGATTGCTATTGTGAGTTTCCTAAGAGGAAGAGTGGTACAAACCCTTTTAATATTGATTTTAACTGTGGTCGTAGAACACTGTGAGCATGTTAGAACTCGCTGAATTTCAATCTTTAAATGAGTAAATTGCGTGATATATGAGTTATAGCTCAATAAAAATGTTGAAATCTCACTGAGTGTTTAAATATACACCAACACTGTGTTCTAGAGTTTACAACTCTTGGATAAATTAAGCACACAAAACAATAGCATTAAGTGCGAGGTTGGCAAAATTAAAGAACACTTATAAAAATATAAACTAGATAGCAGGGTATTCAATTTAAGCACCACTCTCCTTTTGAACTGGGTGGTTCTATTTATATTGTGAGGGGTTATCCTCTGTGTTCCACTAGGCAGCACTTCTGGACTGTAGCTAGCACTATGGTGCTAAAGCTAGCATGATCCTTATGCCTACTATTTCTATCTGTGACAATAAACAGTGTTCTCCAGAGATGTCACTTCCCCCTAGAGAATAAAATTTTTGTAATAAAGAACACTTGATGCACATGAATTATAGTGTATTAGTTTCTGACACATACTGTTACAATTACCACAAACAGTAATTTAAAGTAATATGCATATTTTTTTATAATTTTGGAGCTCAAAATCTAAAATATACTCCCTGGGCCCAAATCAAAATATTGGCAGAACTATGTCCCTCCCCCATGGTAGATGAAAAAGTTCTCATCTTTTCAATCTTTCCTCTCCCCCCGTTTCTTTCTCCCCCCACCCGCCCTGTGTGTGCACCTGTGATATTTCACTGTCTACTTTACCCACACATTTACATTTCTCTATTTCTGACCCTTTGCTTCTATTTTTTAATTGGTTATTTTATTTATTTACATTTCAAATGTTATCCCCTTCCCAGTTTCCCCTCTGCAAATTGCCTATCCTACCTTCGGTCCTCCTGTCTTCCTGCTTCTATGAGGGTGCTCCCCCACCCACCCACCCACCCACCAACCCACCCACTCCCACCCCACCGCCCTAGCATTCCCCTATGTTGGGGCATCAAGCCTGCACAGGACCAAGGGACTCCCCTCTCATTGATGCCAGATAAGGCCATCCTCTGATACATATATAGCTGGAGCCTTGGGTCTCTCCATGAGTATTCTTTGGTTGATGGTTTAGTCCCTGGGAGCTTTGGTTGATATTTTTGTTCTTCCTGTGAGGTTGCAAACCCCTTCAGCTCCTTTATTTCTTCCTCTATCTCCTCCATTGAGATTCCCATACTCAGTCTGATGGTTGGGTGTAAGCATCTGCATCTGTATCTGTAAGGCTCTGGCAGAGCCTCTCAGGAGACAGCTATATCAAGCTCCTGTCAGCAGACACTTAGCATCAGCAATAGTGACTGCTTTGGTGGCTGCAGATGGGATAGATCCCCAAGTGGGGGAGTCTCTGGATGCCCTTTCCTTTAGTCTCTGCTCCACTCTTTGTCCCTGTATTTCCTCTAGACAGGAGTCATTCTGGGTTAAAATTTTGGAGAATGGTGGGTGGCCCTATCTCTCAAGCAGAGGCCATGCCTAACCTCTGAATATGGTCTCTATGGGTTCTCTCTCCCCTTTGTTGGGCATGTCAGCTAATGCCATCCCCATTGGGTCTTAGGAGCCTCTTGCTTTCCTGGTGTCTGGGACTTTCTGTTGGCTACCCCCTAGTTCACTATTTCCCACTGCTACACACCTCCCTTCAATTTCCTGATTCTCTGTACTTCTCCACCCCCAGTCTTCTCCCACTTGTGATCCTGCTTCCCCCTTTTCTCTCCTCCTCCTCCCTTCCTCCCAAGTCCCTTCTACTGTCTACCTCTTGTGATTATTTTGTTTCCCCTTCTAAGTAGGACTGAAGCATCCACACTTTGGTCTTCCTTCTTCTTGAGCTTCCTAAGGTCTGCAAGTTGTACTGTGGGTATTCAGAGCTTTTTTTCCTAATATCCACTTATCAGTGAGTACATACTGTCTCTCTCTCTAGCTGTCCCACTACAGAGCAGCCCTGAAGACATGATCCTTCTAAGCCATTCTAGCTTCCCACCCAGTGGGGAGCAGAAGTCTGCCAGTGACTTGCCGTTCACCTGACCTAATTACTCAAGGAACACTGTTTTTGTTGTTGTTGTTTGTTTGTTTATTTGCTTTGGTGTTGGTTTTGGTTTTCCTCTTTTGATTGCATGATAAAGCCAGGTGATTATTTTCCTGTGATGAAAATTCACGGAGAAAAAAGTTGAGATAGTTATACACTTGTCACAGAGACAGGCTATCAGTTAAAAGATATTTTTAAAAGAAATATTTGACTTCTTTGGTTAGAGGGAGGAGAAAAAGGACACAGGTGTGGGAGGCAAAAAGTACAGCAAACACGGGTCCTATTTGCTGTGCTACCTTCAATACATAATATTGCTGCTTCTGGGTCTTCAGGTTCAAAAACTATGGATGAAAATTCCAGAAGTAGTGTTAGGAAGATTAATTCCAATGAATCAGAGTTAGACTACAATGATTTGTGTGTGTGAGCTGAATATGGTAGACTGATATTCAAGTCTCATTTGTTCTTGGTGCTTATAATTGTTTACTGGCTTGTTTTCTGACACATATCATTGAAGTAATCAAAACAAAACAAAAAGACAACAATCACAAAAATCTACTTAGTTAATTCAATGGGCTGTGTTCTCCTGGTATCCCCCATTCCTTCATCCCCTCTGACTCTATGATCTTCCTTCTCTCTTCTGTGGTTTTTCCCAAGCTGCTGGGCGAGGGACCTGATAGAGACCTCCAATTTAAACTCTCTTTCCTGTGATGATGGTGGAGCTGGGAAGAGAGGAGGGAGGGAAAACTGTGGTCTGGATATATTACATATGAGAAGAACCTATTTTCAATAAGAAAGAAAGAAAAGAAAAAGAAAGAACCAACAATAATAAGGAAAAACATACTAAAAAAACCTGCTTAATTATTTTGAGCATTTGCTTTTCCTGGCATAAATTCTTCAAATCTCCCATGACATTATTAAATCTGTTGCCACAAAATACTTATCCCAGGGAAAAGGAATAATATTGCCTATTATTATCACAACCTGCCTGAGATTCAGTTTGCAAACATTTGTGTGTGTGTGTGTGTGTGTGTGTGTGTGTGTGTGTGCGTGCGTGCGCACGCGCATGCATGCTGTATTCATAAATGTTCCCATGTGCATATTGGTATGCTTCTCAATGTGTGCTTTGGATTGTCATGGGTCAATATTCAATGTGAGTGTCTTCCTGTATCACTCCCCATTATTGCATTTATAAAAAGATAAGGGGAGGGGGGATATGCTTTGGTGGATGTGTGGTAAGGTATGCAGGAAGGGGGTGCCTCCATGGGCCCATGCTGAGGCGTCCCTTCCACCTGAGGGACCAGCTACACAAAGGTATAGTATTGAATGGCGTTTATTAAGGGCATGGGGAGAGGAGTTGATAGGGTGGTAGAGATAGAGAAAGGGAGAGAGAGAGAGAGAGAGAGAGAGAGAGAGAGAGAGAGAGAGAGAAGGAGGGAAGGAGAGGGAGGGAGGGAGGGAGAGGAGTAGAGGAGTAGAGAAGTAGAGGCCAGCCATGAGCACATGGAGAGAGAGGAGGGAAGGGGTGAGAGAGAACAGAGCAGGAGCAAGAAGGCAAGAGCAAGAGAGAGCAGAGGGAGCAAGCAGCCTCTTTTATAGTGAGTCAGTATACCAGTTAATTGTGGGGGGGAGCTTAGACAAAATGCTAATACCCATATTAGTTTTTGAGACAAAATCTCCCTGTGAAACTGGAGCAAGCTGCTTCCTCCTGTCTCATTGTCTAGAAAGTCCCTGGCATCTATCCCTCTCTCCTGCTCTATTCATGCTGAGTTCAAGGTTTCTTACATAGCCCTGATTTTGACATCAATATTTAAGATAAAAGCTCATGTCTGATATAAAAATAATCAATATAATACTCACAAATGTAATAAACACACTAAAAGGGAAAAAATCATATGATCCTCCCATCGACAAAATCCAACACTGCTTCGTGTTAAAACTCTTAGAGAGACCAGGGATACAAGGTACCTACCTAAACATAATAAATGTAATATAAAGCAAGCCAATAGCCAATATCAAATTAAATAGAGAGAAACTTAAAGCAATTCCTCTGATATAGTTTTTAGTGTACACAGTAGAATCCAAACTATTTTCTAGGAGAAAAATGGAATTCTAACTTTATCATGCCATTTATACTTTAGGATTTATGCTTCTCAAGGGTCATTTTGCACATTTAGTGTTCATTTATTTGAGATTATTATTTCTATTTTCAAAAGAAATTTATTATTATGTACAAGGCTGTAGAAAGAAAACTTGTATGTAGGTCTGTATAATGTTCAACTGACATTCCATCTGTGGCACTGTATTTTCCGCCATCAATAATGCTAATTTTTATAGTGTGGTAATAATATTGGTGATAATAACAGGATTACCATGCTACTTTATGCCATATATTCTTCTTATATTTACCTAAAAAGGCCTCCAATTACTTATGAGCTCCATAAAAGAGCTCTATGCAGCACTTTTTAGGCCTAGAATTTCATAACCTGAAATAATGAGACAAGAGTATTCAACCATAACATTTATGATTGGCTACAAACATAATCCAATATCCCCATCTTACCACCTTGTCAGAGAAGTTAATTGGACTTACACCGCCATCAGGAAATGTGTTGGTTTACACAGGAGTGACTCTTTTCTCCTTTAAACATCCTCTCACAAGAGTGGTGCAGACAGAGGGTCAAGCCAAAAGAACACTCAGTGTTTTTCAAAGGGACTTTGTGGCTCCACATCTCTGCTCTTGGTAGGCAGACATAAAAGACTTTATAGTGTGTGTGTGTGTGTGTGTGTGTGTGTGTGTGTGTGTGTGTGTGTGTGTATTCAAGTTGGAGCGGGCCAAAAAATAAATACTTTTCATAGTGTAGTCCATCGGTGACTAAATTAATGGTGGCTGTAGTTTCCTGCTTCGGAATTTTATTTTATTTTATTTTTTTGCAACAGACCTCTAGAATTTTACCAGGCCAACTTGGGATCCATCTCAAGCAGAGGCTTTGAGACCTGACACTATTACTGATGCTATGGTGTGCTTACAGACAGGAGCCTAGCTTGGTGATTCTCTCAGAGGCCCAACAAGCAGCTGACTGAGACAGATGCAGATACTTACACCCAAAAATTGGACTGAAGTGGGGACCCCTGTGGCTGAGTTAGGGAAAGGCTGGAAGAAGTTAGGGAGGAGGGTGACCCCATAGGAAGACTAGGAGTCTCAACTAACCCAGACCTCTGAGATCTCTCAGACACTGAGCCACCAACCAGGTAGCATACAGGAGCTGGTCTGAGGCCTCTGACACATATACAGCAGAGGAATGCTGGGTCTGGCCTCAGTGGGAGATGTGCCTAATCCTTGGGAAACTTGAGGCCCTTTGGGATGGGGAGACTGGAGGGATCCTCTTGGAGAAAGGGGAAGGAGGAATGGGATAAGGAACTGTGGGAGGGGGGACCAGGAGGGTGGCAATGGCTGGACTGTAAAAAATAAAAGTAATAATAATAATAATGATGATAATAATAATAATAATAATAATATAGAATTTCCATGAATTAACAATAAGAGAGGGATCTTTTCTTTGCAGTAATCATTTCTCTTATAAAATAGGCTTAGTTCTTCAGATTCCAGAGTCATAGACTTCAAATTTAGATTAAATTAACTTGAGTTCCTCAGAAGAAATTGACTATATTGACTTCTAGATTTGTTATCTACAGTATCTTTGGGGAAGTCATAAAATACATGTCATATTCAATATTTTGCCCATGAAAACAGTTTGATTTTGTTATAAAGGCATGGGGTGATTAAATGAGTGCCACTTTGCTGCTCAAATTCAAGAAGAAATTCTAAAACAACTAATAGTCAGGGCTATATACTCATGCAAGGGGACTTTTACTTATTTCAGGTCAACAGAGAAGGTAGGCCTGCATGGTTGTTAGAATTCTAGAAAAAGACTTTAAACTTGAAATCAGATACAAACTTTGATGGGACAGAATGAATAAAAGGAAAGCAAACAGAGAACTCCTAAAGAAAATTCTGAAACAAATTGAAAACAAATCATCTTAGTGAAGGTTTTCTAACCCCAGGGAAGTGAGTACAAGGGAGTGAAATGATAGATTCAGAGCACATTTAGCATAACAGAAGGCACTAATGTAGGTATAGAGCTCCAAACAATATAATAATCTAAAAGATACAAAGAAAATGACTAAATGACAGGTGCAAATTCTCCATTTCATGGAAATGGAATAGAGATTCACATAGAAAGGCAGAGTACAGGGGGGAAAGCAAACAAAAGCAAGTCACATGTGCACTTTAAAGACATAAACAGAGTGCAATTAATTGGATGCAAGTTTTTATGCTCAGTGAATGATTGAGAAACTTAATGGCACATGGAGCAGCTATATTAATATAAAACAAATGCTATGTGTGGTGAAATTATAGGGGTAAGAACATGCATCCTTAGGAACACATAAAAGTTCTACAGTTTTACAAGAGTGCTGAGGCCTGAACTTAGAGCCAACATTTTACTGACTGTGTACTCTCCAGCCCCCACATCAGATATATTGATAGAATCCCATATGGAAAATGTTGATTTGTACAGAATGAAAAAAATAGGTAATATGAAAGTAGAAATGATGGATTGGTGGGAGTAGACGTTTAACCAGGGGAGTAACAAGGGAAAAAAGAGATGGGGTAGAAAGAAGGTTTACCAAAAAAGTCATATGGACACCTAGTAACTGGCTGGGAGCCAAACCCATGCAATTACCCGCTGTTCTGTGAAGCCTGTGAAGTTAACTTTTAACTTCTGTGAAGTTAAAGTGCAAAGTTAAGAAAGGACTTTTGCGGTCCCAGGAATTTGAAAGAACTCCTGGTATTTCCCGGGAGACGGTTACAATAGTGGGTTGACCTTGGGCCATGTGTAACCTTCCCACTTGCTTGCCTTTATAAGCTACTAACCTGAAATAAAATTTGAGAGCTTGATCAGAATACATGACTTGCTCTCCTTCTTCCCATCTCTTGTCCCCCATTCTTTCACCCCCTCCTCAGGTTCCCACTGAACCCCTGCAAGCCGGGGCAATAACTTATAACCAATATATAAAAATACCACATATATATACCACATATATGGCATATATATATAATATGTATATTATAATATGTATATTATATATATATGGTATTTTCCAAATCTGCTTAAATACATATACAACATATACACACGCAAATATATGTCAGTTAAATAATATCATAAATATATAAATATATTTATATGTGATTTGTAATTATAAATTTTTAAATATATAATTTAATATATTATCATCACATTATATATCATACATTAAATTATATATATTATAATATAGCTACTATATATAATATATATGAATGATATATAATTAAATTTAGTATATGAATGTTAATATAGTGTAAATGAGTGTCAATAAGCTTTCAGAAGCTACAATGAAATAACAGACACATACTATGTAAGAAGTGGAAGAAGGTAACCAACTCTCACAAGATGTGAAAGAATCTTATTTTAGCTTTAGCTTCAGGATGTTCAAATCCAAGCTGAGGAGGTTCCATAAAATTCTGCCCTTGGCGATGTTGCTCATCATTCTGGGAGTTCAGAGCACAGCCAACCGCTCAGCGAGGAGGCAGGAGAAAGAAGAAAGGCCTGTGGACCTACAACCCTTTTAAGGGACATGATCTCACTGGCTAAAGAGCCTACTCATCAGCGGGTCCTACAATCCTCTTTTTTTGTTCTTAATTTGGAGACAAGGCTTTCATAAGTAGTCTAGGCTGCTCTAGAACTTTCTTGTAGCATAGCTTCCCTCAAACTCAGGATCTTCTTGTATCCAACTCCTGAGAGCTGGAGTTACACCTATGCACTACAATGCCTAATAACCTCACCTCTCAATATATCTAGGCACCTCACTATGTTGTCACCCTGGAGATCTTTAGCTATGGGAGCTTTTGGAATATCCTACCCACATTCAAACCATAGCAAAGTGCAGTCTAAATAGTTGATTAAGGAGTAATAAAGCACAGAGAGTTGAACATGCTTTTCTTCTGAATATTTTCAATGTATGGCTTGTTGAATTCATGGTTTTGGAATGCACAGATAGGCAGAGTTGATTGTATAAAATCCACTTCAAAGTAAAATATGTACATAAATGTGAATGTTCAAACTATATCACCTTTAGTAGATCTCATTGATCTAACTTTTTTGTACTTTGGATTTGTAATGGTTTTTTAGACAAGACATACAAAAGCACACATCAATATTATCAACTTATATTCTCAATGAACACCATTAAGTCCATGAAAAGACGATACCCCAAATAAGAGTAAGCATTTAAAATGTCTGCTTAGATACTTGTATGAAGAAAATTAATAACTTAATAGTCAAAAAGGCAAGTAGTTCAATTTAAAATTGGGCAATCCAGTTCACAGATATTTCACCAAAAAGATATCAGCTTTACTATACTACCAAACTATGGGAGCCTGCCCTAGCCTATATGTTCAGATGAGGTGGGATACACTGTTGGATGAAAGTCAAAGACCAATGATCACTGGTCTTGTAACTCTTTCTATTATTTTCTGCTAATAAGGGCTGGTTTCTTACTATTCTGTGTCCAAATGCCTCTGGCTTCTGGTAATATACTTTTGCTGGAAGAAGCAGAGGATTAGGAAGAAAAAAAGGCTTAATTACTAGGACTTTTTTCTCTCTGGCTCAAGGTCCTCTCCCTAGCCAGAGGTATGGAATTGGTTAACTATTCATGAACCAGAGAGAAAAGAAAAGAAGAGAAAGAATGAATGAAAGAAGTAAAAGATAGAAGATTCACACATGCAGAAAAATACTCATTCATTCTGGATGAAGCTGAAGAAAGCTACACCATCATTTATTTTTGGTTCTTAGTTCTTATACTCTTTCTGGGTATTTGATCACATGGTTTTCCAAGCATCTTTACATTCCATAAGTTCATAGCAAGTTTAAGACAATAGTTCATGTCATAAAATAACAAAGAGTTACAGCAGAAATGTTTGCATGTCTTTCCATTAGTATATGGAGGGCTGGAGAGATGGCTTAGCAGTTAAGAGCACTGACTGTTTTTCCAGAGATCCTGAGTTCAATTTCAAGCAACTCCTTGGTGGCTCACAACCATTTGTAATGGGATTTGGTGCCCTCTTCCCTGTGTCTGAAGACTGGTATGGTATACTAATATAAATAAAATAAATAAAGACTAGTAGTTGATTAAATATTCATTATCCATCTTTTAGACTCATAAGTTCATTATAAGTTTTAAGTAATTTTTGTCACAAGTTAGCATGGTTTTTGTCAAGAAATAAATCATTTGCCTTGTGTCTTAGTATTTTGAAGTTTTGTAAAAATAAATGAGTCTATATTTAATTTTCTGTCCTTATACCTACAAAAATTTTCCATTCCCAGTTTATGACCTTTAATTACCAGATAATGGTCTCATAGCTAAACTGGAAGGAATATTTTCCATAATCATACATTTGTTCCAAGCCTGCTTTCCTTTTCTAGTGCAGTTAGAGTGTAATATAAAAGTTTACAGAGCTCTACTTGCAGCTTTTTATGTAGAGGGCTGAAATTACCTGTATAAATTTAGGAATTTTATAAAATCATTATTAGGAATTATGAAATCATTAATTTGTCTCCAATGTATTGCTACATGAGAGTATACCTTTATGTTAATCTGCAGAAAATCTGCCCCAAAGGGTGGGCTAGTGCCCAGGAATCATTAGACTTTGTAATAGTGATAGGAAAGACATATTAGTAGCAGGAAGCAATCCTGAGATGAAGTCTCTTGGGACCTTGCCTCTGAGCTCACTCATTGCAGGCCATGCAAAATGGTGGACCATCTCCAGAAAAGCCACTTGCATGCCTTTAGTCTTTCCTAGATGGCTTCTGACATCCTAATTCATACCAGTAATAATAATAAAAAGAAGCTAGGTCAAATTGGTTAACCTTAGTACTGATGAGTAGGATGGAGGCTTTGTGAAAGCCTATCAGAAGGGGTTAGATGCATTATCTGGTTGTTATTTGGCTGAAATAAAATCCCTGCATCTTGATGAGTGGAGTCAGTCTCCCTTGGCTGTGATTTCCCTCTCAGCTAAGGTGCTATTAGCACCCAGCAGACCCTAGCAGCAGGTGACTCTGTTCATGTCTTATAGTTGTAGAGCATCATTACAGGAAGAAACAGGAGCTTGGAGACAAACATAACAAAGTGCTAATCGGTATCTGAAGCTTGTGTTTATCTACTTGAATAATCAGTTTGATTTGATAATGTCCCCTGTGTACAACTGGAAGATTATTTTTTTAAGCTACTGCAAATATACATCCTTGTCTTCGTACTGTCATTTTCTTCAAGCTAATTTCATTTTATTGGTGTCTCAGGAGATCAGAGACACTATCTGAAGTCACAAATGACTGATTTTCTGGAAAGTGCGCACACAGTGATATATAAGGAGCAGAGGTGGATATTTGTTTCAGTTCTTTACTCCTATTGATCTCCAAAATATGTGATTTTTATAATGTACAGGTGACAGATGCAATTATTTTCTGGCAGAGAAATAAACCCACCCTGTATCATATCAATACTCTGATTAATTATCTATAACAATGATAGAAGTAAATCGCCTAATTAAAACTCAGGTTTATAGAACCGACCAAAATGCTTTTCCTAAGATGTCTTAATATCTTGGTATTTTTCAACACTTTATAAAATTATTATTACTATTGCTGCAATGCTCATTAAAATCAGAGGATTTAGCAAATGTACTAATTTCCTTAAATCAACCTTTTCATTTAATTTATATAAAATTCTACAATGTAACCCTCATATTCCCATTTTCCAAATGATCTTTAGTGAGCATAAGTAATGTACAGGATATCACAACTCATTAGTGCCAGGGTTGCATTGTCTGTTATTGATTTCATTGACTATCGGCCACGAATGAGCCTCATCTCATAAACTTTTTGCATTTAACTACCACCTAAGAGCACCTTTGATGCAAATGCCTTAGTACTTGCCAAAGGAATGAATTACTATGGCGTTCTGTCCTTGAGAGACAGCACAACTAAAAATAGAAGTGATGAATCCATGAAAAGAAAGATTTTCTTGATTAGCAAATCAGTGTCAGAGATGGGAAGGAAACCAAGGACATTTATGATCAATCAATCCTACTGCTACCTTCTAATGACTGCATTCTCGTTGATGCTTTTAAGGAATAGTGATTTATTATGAGAAAATTTTAAAACAGTCATCATTTCATACCTGTTAGATGCCAAGTGCTTATACTTTCCTTCACTGTGACTGTGAACGATAGGTTAAACAGTCCTTACCTTGGGAATTGTTCAACAAGCTCTTCCACTCCCCATTTGCCACCACTCTAGTTCCCATCCCCCCAGGTTTTGGATTCTCCAGAGCATCTCTTGTGGAGTAGTGCTGCTTATGGATGCCTTGGTATGAAAGCACAAGAAATGGTTATGAGGAGAAAGATGCAGGAAAAATACATGGAGGAAGTCTGGGGCTGTGGGGAGAAACACACTGACGATAGAGTGGAGATTAAAAGAGGGTTATAAGAATCTCCATTCCTCCTATTTTATTGTTGAGACTGAGATTTAATTATGAAGTCTCTCCTTTTCTTTCCCTCCTCAAATCCACCCAATACACTTTCCCACTCTTTTTCAAATTCGTAGCCTTGTTTTTCACTGCCTGTTATTGCATGTTTATATTTTGTTATGTTTCAAATGCCATCTGTTCAGACACTTTCTTGTCTGCTCTTTGCTCAATGATATAAACTTGAATTAATGGCAGTTGTTGTCTCCCTTCTTGGCCACATTTCTGAACTGAGGAATGGGGTGAATGCCACCACTGATATGTTTTATTTGAAATAATATGATTTTTGCTTTAAATATTTGAATGAAATAACCTGATTCTTTCTGGAAGTTGAATTTGGAGGAAATGGCCTGGTCTTTATTGGCAAATAAATTAGTATAATTTATTCCTTTGTAAATTAGATTTTAAGTGTATACATATACACTATTGTAGAATTTCTGAAACAGAGCCCCATAAGCAGTTAAATTGATAAGGGGCACAAAGGGAAGTCTATTCCTCACCTTCTAAGACAAAGTTGGATACATGACATAGATATGGTTACTGCAGTTTGTCATGACACCACAGAGGCATTCCTTCAGTACGTTCTCTGATTCACAGTGTGATATTGTTATACAGGCAACAAAACATATATGCTGATATCTACAGATAGTTACAGAAAGAAAACAGTAAGTCATTGAAATGGACACAGACTGTGTGAAAAAATAATCCTGCATGCTCCCAAGTAGGAATGGCAGGTAAAATGATCTACCTCATTACAAGCAGAATGGGTTCCCAGGGAGTTAAGATTTGATTATGTGCTTAAAGGTACCTATTATTTATTTCTTGAAATAAGATAGAGATAGAATTGTGGAGGCAGCAATTTTAATGAAATACCACCATTCTAGAAATTCGATATTTACCTCCCCAGTAAACTCTTGAAGTAGTTATTGCTATAGCCTTATGATTACAGGATCTCAGATATATTTTCAAAAGAATGTATTGCTAATAGAGGATAGAAGGAATTTAAGTAGATTTTTTTTTGTCTGTTGGGATTTTTATGGCTGTTATTGCAGAAAGCTCACAGTGGGAAACTGTTGACATTGAATGACTGTTTACATAAATATAGTTCTTTCCAAGCTTTATATGTCATCCCTCCCTTTCTCTCAACTTCATCTTTTATTTAATGTAAATTTGCCAATCTCTTCACTTACTGAATAATGGAAATTATGCTAGGTCAAATGAAAATAAAAGCCTGCACTGGACCATTCAAAATGATTATTGGAATCAACATCTTGGGAAAAAAATCTGCTCTTAGGAAAGAATCTATAGGTTCCCTCTAGAGGGTTTATAAAGTAATTGTACATTACTTTACACCATGATATTAATGAGGCTTATACAGTGACTAATAGGATGAGGCTGGTTCTTCTCAAGAAGCATGGCTTGCACAATTGCAGGCAAGAAGGAACAGTCTCTTATTCTGGCCTTATGTATTAGAGGTGGTCAGAGGCCATGGTAAAATGCTTCAAAACAAAACAAAACACCTTATAAAAATACCATCCTGGAAGTAGAAGTGCCACCTTGATGAGTATAAATTATTTGTTGTTTGTTTGTTTTTTTTTTCATGTTGAGGAATTGTTGATGAATTGGGCATCCAGTGATGTAGTTGCCTCATTTTGATGGCCATCTCATCTGAAAATCCTGCATTTCAGACGTGATATGGAATTTTAAAACATCCTCATGAGGAGAAATAAGGATTTGTTTATGGCAGAAGGATGGCCGAGTCAGGGCATGCATGTCTTCTAGGAGGCTTACTTCCTGCATATTTCAGAACTGTGCCTCTCAGTGACTGGTTAGAAGACGTTCTCTCTTCTACCCCCCCCCCCCAAACATATTCTTCCTTTCTTACATAGAGGTAACAGCTTGCAAATTCTTATAAATGCAAAGCTATAGCCCTATATAGTAGTCAAAGATGTTACTTACATTTGAATTATGGCTCTTTGGGTTAGTCATCACCTTTGGTTCCATAATTTGAACTCTGTAAGAGAATTAGTAAATGTGAATCTGTGGCACAGTACCCACCCTTTGGTGACCACCTAATAGAAACTCATCACTGGTGTCACCACACTGTATTTATCGGTTGGTGAATATACACTGGTGAACGCTGGTACCCAGAGGGGTCCTCTGTCCGGCAGATTATTCTTCCTTGCATCCATTTCAGCTGCTTGTTTCTGTAATAGCTCAGAACTTACCAAGTCATGTCTGCAATTAAATCCTTTGTTTACCTTAATGTGTTGTTCCCATAGCACTTCACATTGTTGAAGTCATGCTTACATAATTAAATTTTAGGTTCATTGATTAAAATCTTTGCCAGAATTTTTATACCACAAGGCCCTTTTCTATACTGACCTATTCAGCTATGAAAGTCAAGCAGCAGCATGGAGAAATGAGGGTTACAGTAGGCAGTGGGATTTTAAGCTCTAGTTATTTTTTTTTGCTATAAAAGATGCATCTAACAATCTTTCCACAATGATCCCTGGGCCTAAGATATGGAAGTGCTTTGTAGATCCATTGGGACTGTGGTCCATAACTCTACGTTTTGATTAACTGCTTTTCTGTGGTCATTTCCATCTGTTGCAAAGAAAAGTTTTCCTGACAATGGTTGGAGAATATTCTTACCTATGGGCAGAAGGACAAATATTAGTAGATTTTTACAACAAATGCTTTATGCATGAAGTCTTACCAATAAGACCACTCAAATATGACCTGAACAAGGATGACAGTAACATCTCCTACCTGCCCTTGCCACCTGTGGCAGGCAGGAGAACTGGGCCTGGAGTCATGAGAGCAGGAGAGCTGCCCCTGTCCCTCACATGCAGGAGTACTCAAGAGACCTTGCCTGAGCAGCACAGTTAGAGTTGACCCTAGTGGCGGGGGGGGTGTGAGTGAGCCAACTCCGAAGGTATAAGAAAGGGAAAGAAGGCTCTGCAAATTGACTGCCATGTGGTGGTGTGGGCAAAGGAGAGATGCCTTCCTTCCCTACTTGCCCCTTACTACCTCTGACAGGCTGGAAAGCTGGCCCAAGCATCATGAGAGCAGGAGAGATGGCCTGGTCCTTCACCAGCTGCAACATCTAGAATAGGAGGGCTCTGCATTGACTGGGCAACACAGCCTAATGGCATGGGTGTGGGTGAGTCAGAGAGCTGTCTCTGCCCTTGTTGGTTCTGACATTGGATGAACTAATGGGGCTTTACTGGAGAGCTTTCCCTGGTGGTAGGTGCAGAAGAGCTGGCAGGCTGAAGAGCTGAGATAACATCCAGACCCAGATCCAGGACTTTAAGTTGGCCCACCCCAACATCTACCTTATCTATGAACTGCTGGAACGTGGGACAGGGGCAGTCTTACAGATCCAAAGCTGTATGGTCTTTATGACACAGGGCAACAACAGAATATCTAAGAGGAGTCCGTAAAGATCCAATATTGTTAGTGTAGCATAAGCCAGAGTCCTCCAACCAGATCAGTGACTCATTGCAATGACCATTTGCAAGCAAAAAAGTATGAACAAAAGGGTAAACTGTGGGACCCACTATGACACACCACAGCTTCCGCAACAAGACTTTTTTTCTTTTGCGGGGGAGGTTGCAAGGGTAGAGGGTGGACACAAAGGAATTGGGAGATGCATGAGATTGGGGTGCATTATGTGAAATTCAATCAATAAAAAGTTAAATAATAATAAAAAAGAAGACAGAAATACATCTGCCAAACTGGATGGGCCCAAGAGGCCTCAACTCTACACAAAGAACTATAGGCAATTGAGTGAAACTGGAAGCAAAAGAAGTAGCTCCTTCTACCAAGGGAAGAGCATACCAATTTACTGTACTGTCCCTAGCTATCAGGCCTGAAAACATACGTACAAGTAACATTATATGGACTCAATAGGTTTTTTTTATGAATATATAGTATATACAAAGCACATATGCATTCAATAACAATTACTCTAAAAACAGGACATATATTTGAAAGAAAGCAGGCAAGGAAGAGTTGGGAGGAAGGGAAGGGAAGGGAGAAATGTTGTAATTAAATTACAATCTCAACAGTAAATAACAATTAAAAAATACATCTGTCCTTTGTTCCTCCCATGTTTAACACTGGCTCCCCTGCTAATGGCACAGGGGGCAGAGTCTCTTAAACAAGCATCAGTGCCTGGATTCCTTGGCTTATTCAGCTGCGATATCTGCAGCACTATACTGTGCATTAAAAGTCTCCTGGATAATTGCTGAGCATTGGAAATGAGCTTTGAAGGATGAGCGTGCTGAAGTATGAATAGTGAAATGAGCTTTAGTTACAATAGAAAATAAGAAAAAAGTGGATATCCCACTTTTATCAAGGCCTAAGACCATCTGTCACTAAATTGATCAGAAGGTAAAATGTCTCAAGATTCATGAAGTAGTAAAAGGCAAAAGCTGAGCTGTAACAGGGATCTATGCTAATGGGCTAGGGGGAGAAGTCAAAGAGTCAACAACTTTTTATGTATGTTTTTGTTTTCCTGGCTACCATTCTACAATATGGATGCATACAACAATGAAGGCTTATGGGTGAGGTTTAGTCCGTTTACTTTGTTTGGTGTTTAATGCAAGGATGTGGTGTCACTGTATTTACCTGGCTGTTCTGAGAACTGCTGTATCAAACTCTTATATTTAAGTGATTCTCTTACCTAAGCCTCCAAAGTAAATGACATGACTTACAGGTCAGCGCCAGCAAGGGTGGCTGATGACTAATTTTAGCTTATAGCTAAGCTTCATTAACTAGTGTCCTTCCTGTTGGTCTGTCAGTTGGAATCAGTTGTTTCCAATATATATTTAGGCAGAATTGTTACAATGCTAATCAAAATGTACAGCACAGCTTTACTTTCAGAAAATATGCAAACAATGCTATTAAAGAAAACACAACTAGCTGGGCAGTGGTGGCTCACGCCTTTAATCCCAGCACTCGGGAGGCAGAGGAAGATGGATTTCTGAGTTTGAGACAGCCTGGTCTACAGAGTGAGTTCCAGGACAGTCAGGGTTACACAGAGAAACCCTGTCTCAAAAAAAAAAAAAAAAAAAAAAAAAAGAAAAGAAAAAAAGAAAAGAAAAGAAAACACAACTAATAACTTTCCCCAGGTGCATAAGGATACTGAGGAACTTTACTCAAGATTTCCATGAAATCTTAATTTCATACACACAATGAAACTGAATTTTGACAACTATTAGACTGGAAATATATCTTTCTCTCACACTCTCATGTGTATATTTTTCACTCTCACACACAGACATGCACTGGTACTTCATTATTTCACTCATATACCTAAGGATGTGAGTGATAAATGAAGGAGAAGGGAGACAGGCAGGGTGGGGAGACAGAGAGTCAGAGGTCGGGAGAGTGAAACAGAAAGAGACCGAGTCAGAGTCAGAGATATGCAGAAGGTAGTGAATGTGCCTAAAACAAAGGGGCCAATGGTTTGGAATTTGCCTTCTAAAAGATGTATGAATAAAAGTAACATTGTTTGGTAAGTTACTCCATATTCTAAAAATTCCACCTGAACATTTTAGAAAAGAGAGTAGAAATACAAGATCTTTCTCAAAAGTTGCACTTTGAGCTAAGGATGGAAATTTTCATTTTCTTTCAAAAACAACTCTAAATCTAGGAGAGATTATTCAGTTTCATTATTAAGGTGAGCATTAAAATATAAATATGTGGCTGGTATCTACATACAAGAAAAGTATTCAATAGTTTTATCTTTAAGCAATAGCATACTCTTCAAGTTAATGAATTATTTTGTGTTAGATTCTGTTGTGAGAGAAATTTTATTTTCTGGATGTTGAAGTTAACTATAGACATGTAACCCAATTAAATTCTTGATTAAAAAAAGATATAAATTGAACAATGTGAATTCAAAACAGATGAAATCACAAATATTTAAAATTACTAATGCATACATCTGGCTTTAATGGTATGAGCTATACTGCTAATAATGCAGATGTGACCTCAACCAATAGAAATGTGACTAAGCTATTTGACAGTTAATTCTTTATGCTATGCACACTAGATAATTGTTGGCTGCCGTATTGGTTTGCTTTCACAGAGAGAAAAGAGAACTATATCCTCCCTTGAGGATATAGAGGAAAATATCTCCCCCCTCAATGTTACCATTTTTTAAAAACTTTAATTGATATAATAATATGTATTTATAGGATATAATGTGATGAAATTCTTCTTCTTTATCTTTGCCAGTTTGCTAAATTCACATAACTTTATTTATTACCTGATTTCCAGAGATCCATGATTACTATGCCAGTCAGGCCCCTAATTGGCCCCACGAGTATAGCACAATTCAACTCCTAGATGCTTATGTTTAGGCAGCATCTGAGGGAATTGAGGCCAGCCTGGAGCCACTGGGACTTGCATCAGCAAGTGACCCATTGGTATTGTCTTTCTGGACTGACAGCTATCTGTTTTTACATTGGTATTGTCTCTATAAGCTGATGACTATCGGTTTTTATACATGTGTGTTCACATATGCACATGTGTTTTTTCTCATGAACAGAACAGTGAGAATATGTAGCAGTTTACTTAGTAACTTACTCTTTAGGAGCAAATCACATGCACTAGATTTCTCTCTTCTCTCTCTCTCTCTCTCTCTCTCTCTCTCTCTTTCTCTCTCTCTCTCTTTCTCTGTGGGGGTGGGGGTGTGTGAATATTCTGGTTTTAGGTGTACTTCTGGTACAGTTGCACCATTCCTGTCTGAAAGAACTGCAGGGGCAAAAATGGAGTAGAACCTGAGGAAAAGGAAGTCCAGTGACAGACCCAAATTGGGATCCAGCTCAAGGGTAGGCCCCAAGGTCTGACACTATTACTGAGGCTATGGTGTGTTCACAAAAGAGGCCTATCATGACTGCCCTTCGAAAGACCCAACAAGCAGCTGAGTAGGAGGCAGATATTTACACCCAACCAATGGACAGAAGCTGCTGACCCCTGTGGTTGAATTAGGGGAAAGCTGGAAGAAGCTGAGGAGGAGGATGGCCCTGTAGGAGGACCAGCAGTCTCAACTAACCCAGACCCCTAAGAACGAGAGCTCTCAGACACTGGACCATCAACCAGGCAGCATACACCAGCTGATATGATGTCCCCAACACATATAAAGCAAAGAACTGCCAGGTCTGGGCTCAGTCAGAGAAGATGAACCTAACCTTTGTGAGACTGGAGGCTCCAGAGAGTGTGGAGGTCTGGAGGGGTGGGGTGGGGTCAGGGGACATCCTCATGGAGATTGGGGGGTGAGGGGGAGGAGGTATGGGATGTGGAACAAGCAGAGGGTGGACTGGAAAGGGGATAAAATCTGTTCTACAAAAGAAGCTTAAATAAAATTAAGAACAAAAAATCTGTTCTGATCTTCAAATAGAACCCGCAGACGCCTTAACCCAACCAGTGCAATGTTATTTCCTTTCGGTTTACCAGGAAAATTCAAATTCCATTCCCCAGTTGGTGGCCATAAGTGCTTATTCATTATTTTCCCTTATCCTTAACTTTAAAATATTTTGAGTCATTAGCAAAAATTGGAACAACAACTTCCAGTGAACAATGAAGAATCTTCAAGAAAGAAAATCATGCAAAGCAATGTGCAAAGTGACATTTTGAAACTTGCTCAAAGAATCTTCATGACTAAGTTTCAGACGATCTCTCAAGAAGAGAAACCATGGAAATAATGTGATATATAATGAGTGTGGAGATTTCATAGGAGTCAGTCTTTACTTTTCTGAAAACTTATCAGGAAAAAGAAAAAACAAAAACAAAAACAAACCCCAAGTGTTATAATCCAACAAAGTAACTGAGGTGTGGCGTGGTTAAACAGCCTGCATGAGGCAGGAAAGTGAATGAGGCCAGGCCCCAAGCAGGAGTTCTCACGTCCTATGCTTTATATGACATTCAGGTTTCCTGATAAACGTGGGAACTTCTCTGCAGAACTATGTGCTTGTGTATGCTTCCTGGGCCATGAGTTGCATTTGGTAAAATGTTCTGGATGTTGTGTGATTCTTCAACCACCGCAACATCCGTGGACCCTGAAAAGAACCCACAGCCTCTGAGGGTCATTTTCTTGTCATTTGACACAGACCAAATTCTGTGAAAGGTATGCTAGTCTCTTTAGAACAACAAACCCATAGTTAGAGGGTCAGAGAGAGATAGTATTAAAATTCAAGTAGGATGGACAGACTCCATAAGCACAGAAATAAGATCTTTCTCCACATTCTAGTTCTAAAACACCTGTAAAAGATCCTGGGGTGAGAATTGCTATCGGTTGAACTCAGATGCTGAAATGTCTTTCACCAAGGGATAGTGGTATCATATGGGACCTTTGAGAGGTGATAGGTCATGAGGATGGAGCCCTCACATTAGTGTGAGTGTCTTTATAAGCATCTAAAAAGATCAGAGTACATTCCTGTGAGAACCACATAAGAAGACAGCTATACAAAACTATATACAAACAATAGAGTCCTAAGCAGACCTTGAATCTGTCAGTGCTTGAACTTGGACTGCTTAACTTCTAGAACTCACAAAAATAAGTTTCTGGTTTTGTTTATTTGTTTGTAATAAGTTACCAAAATTAGAATATTTTTGTTAAGACAGAGCAAATGAACCAAGGCAAGAAACAAAAAGTTTCCTCAGGTGAGAATTTTGTGGGTTCAGAATTCCAATATTCAAATTGGCAGCTCAGGATGGGGCATTGGAATTATTTCACTACTGTAAGAAAATAAGTAAATACACACTGTTAGATTCTGTCTAAACTCCACCCCAGTTACCTGGCAACAGCCAACAGCCTGACCTACTATAAAAGGGGCTGCTTGTCCCTTCCCCTCTCTTGTTCTCTTGGTCTCTGGCTTTCTTACTCCCCTCTGTCTCCTCACTCCTTCCCCATTCCCTTCCCCCCTCTCTCTGCATGCTCATGGCCAGCCTCTACTCCTCTACTTCTCTCTCTCTCTGCCTTTCTCTGCCTCTACTACCCTCTTAACTCCCCTCCCCATGCCCTGAATAACCTCTATTCTATCCTATACCATAGTGTGGCTGGTCCCTCAGGGGGAAGGGATGCCTTGGCATGGGCCCACTGAGGCACCCCTTCTCCCATACCTCACCACACCCCCCTTTTCTTTATCTTTTTATAAACATATCAGAGAGAGAGAGAGAGAGAGAGAGAGAGAGAGAGAGAGAGAGAGAAGGAAAGAAGGAGAGAGAAGGAAAGAAGGAATTATAGAAAAGAAGAACATACAGTTTCACTTTGGGAATATTTGGTCTAGTAAACACATTTAGTGGTTCTGAGAACAAGCTCTGGTGTTAGACTCGTTCGGTGGTTATCTGGCTCTATTAGGTTATGAGATAGGGGGATTGGTCTCTTTGTTTTAGTACTTCTATAGAAAATGAAGGTAAAAATAGTACTTAATAGTTTCATGCTAATTTAAAAGATGTAAAAGACCGAAAACAATATGTTATCTGTAATTGTTAAATAAAAATATTGCTTAAGAGTTTCATGCTAATTTAAATAGTTTAAAGGACTGAAAACAGTATGTTATCTGTAATTGTTAGCTAATATTAGAAAAGAATAGCAATGGAAATCAGATAGTTTAAAATGATATTTTACAGGCTTATGTCAGTTTCCCAAATTATTATCAATATTGTTGATGTTATCATATCCAAGCCAGGCTAAAGGTGAAAATCCAAACATGTACTACATGAATGAGAGATCAAGGGGGTTGGAGGATTAAAAAGAAGCTGTAGGGGAGAGGAAAATATCTTATAATTTATAAGACAGACTTTCTTTGTTTAGAAGGATGTGGATACAAGAGGGTTAGTTAATTTGCATTCATTAGGACCCTTTAAATTTGAGTTTTTCACAGTGAAGCTATTCTCCTGTGTGGGGTGGGGTGGGTTGGGGTGGGGTGGGGTGGTATGGGGGTACATGTTTGATCTTCCACTCTATGAAGTCAAATTTGAAATCATTATTTTTGACTCTCCTACTTATGCTTGTTTCTGTGACACACAGAAATATTTACAGATGTTAGTAATTATTTATTCAATGGCATAGGAAAGAGTTGGTTGTTCCAGTAATGTCCAAGCCCGACCAGAAGTTACATCAATGTAGTGAGTGCTCAGTCCTCTAGCCAGTGAAGAGTAGCATCCCACTGTCTCAGGGCAATCCAATCTAGTTAGGAATCCTCATTAGTGACGACAGCCTGAATTGTCCCCTCAGTATGCACTCTGTATGAGAAAGAAGATGAGGGCTGGCAGTCTTCTTCTCAGCATGGGTTTCTACATAGGTTTTAATGTTGAATTTTAGAATCTAGCAGTCCTAGCTTTAATAGTGAATTAACTGTAAGCAATTACTCAATTGGCCATTTAATATCAGGATGCTTCCACCTGTAAGACTGAAAGGTATTTATCCTTTTTTAGGATGAAAATATTTTGGTAGTGTGAAAGATAGTGATATCAATCTGGTTTGAAGGTCTCTGTTTATGAATAAATAAAACTGAAGGTTTTCTTACTACAAGGAGCACATTTTTCCCTTATCAGGCATGACAAAAATGAGGGGATGTAATCCAAACATTCACTGCTTCTACAGGGAAACCATCCCATCACAGGGTGACGGCTGTTCTTGATTGTGAACTTGATTACATTTTGAATTAACCAAAAAAAAAAAAAAAAAAAAAAAACCCAATATGGCTGGACACATCTGTTAGAAAAATTTTTCTTAATTTGTTTGAAGTGGGAAGACCCACTTCTAATCTGGGTCATATAAGATGAAAAGATCCGTCTTCAGACTGGACCACACTTTCTACTGGATGCCTATGTAAAGGACATGGAGAAGGAAATTCTCTCTCTCTCTCTCTCTCTCTCTCTCTCTCTCTCTCTCTCTTTCCCTCCCTCCCTCTCTTTCTCTTTGCCTGCTTGTTTTTGGCCTCACTCATAAGTCCATTCCTTCAGTGGCATTGGAGCCAGGATTCCAGGACGCTTCAGGATTTCATCATATACTGTAGATCAGCTGACACGTCTAGCCTCTTACACTGAGCAACTATTGGATTCTTGGACCTTTCATTGGTAAACAATCATTATTGGAGTAACTGGATCACAGCCTGTAAGCCATGTAATAAATCTAATAAATCTTGTCATTCTGTAAGTTCTGTTTCTCTAGAGAACCCTGACTAATTACACCCAGAACATGAATGCCTGCATCAGTCCTCGGGTGTAGATTGCCTGAACCTACTTGAAGTCTGTTCTCTTTGTCTAGCTTCCAAGGCAACAAAATCCCATGCTTCTGTTATAGCTGAGTCTGGTGTGTGTACTACAGGCTCATGTCTTAAACAGATTTTCTCTAGCTGGTGCTGCTTCTTAGGAGTTTGTGGAATCTTTAGAGAGTGGGAAAGGCCTGGCTAGAAGAAGTAGGCTTTTTAAAAACCTTCGACCCAAAATGTGTCCTGCCTACAA
Source organism: Uromys caudimaculatus (assembly GCA_028551405.1). Classification (NCBI taxonomy): domain Eukaryota; kingdom Metazoa; phylum Chordata; class Mammalia; order Rodentia; family Muridae; genus Uromys; species Uromys caudimaculatus. The sequence goes on from CM052703.1 coordinate 8,571,332, forward strand.
GATGTGCAGGAACTAAGATGGAGCAGAGATGGAGGGAATGGTCAACCAATGACTGCGTCAAACTGAGCCCCACCCCATAGGCAAGAACCAATCCCTGACACTATTACAGGATACTGTTATGTTTTCAGACAGGATCCTAGCATAACTCTACTCTGAGAGGTTCTACCCAGCAGCTGATAGAAATAGATGCAGAGGCACACAGCTAAACATTAGATGAGATTGGAGAGCCCTGTGGAAGAGTTGGGGGAAAAAGCAGGAGATCAGAAAGGGATAGGGATTCCCCAGAAAGACCAACAGAGCCAACCAGCCTTAACCATTTGTAGCTCTCAGCTACTGAAACTCCAGCCAAAGAGTGAGCTTGTGCTGGACCTAGCCCCTTCTTCACTGCAAACATGTAGCAGATGTGCATCTTGGCCTTCATGTGGGTCTCCCAACAAATGCAGAGGGGGTTGTCCATAAGTCTAATGCCTGCCTATGGATATCATTTCCTTAACTGGGCTACCTTGTCTGGCCTCAGTGGGAGAGGGTGCATTTATTCTTGCAGTGACTTGACAGGTAAGGGTCGGGTGATACCAAGGGGGACCTCTCCTTTCTCAGAGAAGGGGAAGGGAGTAGGGGGAGGAACTATGTGAGGGACTGGGAGGAGGGGGACCTAGACTAGGATGTAAAGAGAATAGATAAATAAATGAAGAAAAGACAGTTACCATGGTACCCCTGGTTCCATTTGCATTCTTTGTTTCTTGGTCTGCTATTATGAGAGCTGGTTCTAGCATATGCTCATACTGAGGTGTAGTGAGCCATTTCTAGCTGTCAAGGATAGTTGCGAATCCTTTGAGACACCCTTATCACTTGTGATATACCCTCTGAAATAATGTGCCAAACAAACTTTTCCTCCTGTGAGTTGTTTCTGCCAACTATTTTAGCCAGAGCCATGCACAAAACCAAAAATACATGTATGTTTATTAAAAAATTAAAAAGTGACTAATACATTTTCACAGGAAACTGTGGCTATGAATCTCAACACAGTAAATTAACTTGTTTTCCTGTTACTTATATAAACTTGAGGAAAAAGCAAGTTTAGATTTTGGAATGCCAATTCTGTTTTCCTACAGATTGATAAAAACTTTAATTTATCATTGATATTTGAAAATATTAGGCTTATTTAAGGATTCCCTTCCTACTCCTTACTAATAAATAGTAAACAGAGTAAAATGAGTTTATATTGAAGTTCATAAAATTACTTTCATAAAAGACAAGCATACAGGTTTTGAGAAACAGATGTGCATTCTACTGTCTGTCTAACTAATGCACCGTTTGTAGTTGATGTAGATTGAAGAAGAATATTGAGAGTAGGCAATAAGGGCTGGGTATATGTCTCAGCATTTAAGAACACTTAGAATCTCACTTGGGGAAACAAAGCACACTTCAGTGTAGACCAGAAGGCCAGTAATAGATGGCCAATAGCAAATGAACTCACAGGCATCTTTAGAGGTTCCTTGTCTGATAATGTTGTGTCAAGGATTTTATTTTAATATTCAATATATACAAAGAACTCAAGAAGTTAAATCAAATAGCCAAATAACCCTATCAAAAAATGGGGAGCAGAGCTAAACAGAGAATTGTCAACTGAGGAAATATGTAGGGCTGAGAAGCACCTAAAGAAATGTTCAACATCCTTAGTCATCAGGGAAATGCAAATCAAAACAAGTCTGAGATTCCACCTCACACCAGTCAGAATGGCTAAGATCAAAAACTCAGGTGACAGCAGATGCTGGCAAGGATGTGGAGAAAGAGGAACACTACTCCATTGCTGGTGGGATTGCAAGCTGGTACAATCACTCTGGAAATCAGCTTGGCGGACCCTCAGAAAATTGGACATAATACTACCTGAGTACCCAGCTATACCTCTCCTGGGCATATACCCAGAAGATGCTCCAACATATATTAAGGACACATGCTCCACTATGTTCATAGCAGCCATATTTATAATAGCCAGAAGCTGGAAACAACCCAGATGTCCCTCAACAGAAGAATGAATACAGAAAATGTGGTACATTTACACAATGGAATACTACTCAGCTATTAAAAACAATGACTTCATGAAATTCACAGGCAAATGGATGGAACTTGAAAATATCATCCTGAGCGATGTAACTCAGTCACAAAAGAACAAACATGGTATGTACTCACTGACAAGCAGGTATTAGCCCAAAAGTTTGGAATATCCATGATTCAATTCACAGCAACTGTTGGACTGAGTGTGAGGTCCAAGATGGAGGAGTTGGAGAAGGGACTGAAGGAGCTGAGGGAGTTTGTAGCCCCATGGAGGGAGCAACAGTGTCAACTGGTCAGGCCCCCAGGGCTCCCAGAGACTGGACCAGCAACCAAAGAATGCATATGGAGGCACCCATGGTGCTGGCCACATATGTGGCAGAGAAGGGCCTTGTTGGCCATCAGTGGGAGGAGAGGCCCTTGAGCCTGAGGGTGTTAGATGCCCCAGTGTAGTGGAATGCCAAGGAGGGAAGATGGGAGTGGGTGGGGGAATACCCTCATAGAGGCAGTGGGAGGGGGGATTGCATAGGGGGGTTCCAAAGGGGAGACCTGGAAAGGGGAAAACATTTGAAATGTAAATAAAGTGTCAAAAATATTATCTTATTTTCTCTTTTCTATTTTTACCCTACAGTTCCTTTGCATGTGTCTAATAGCTTCCAATTCAGTGTTTTATGAGATTCCTGAGAGTGCAAATGAGTGGGTCTGTGCATCTTCATCAATTTCTTGTGCCTTTTCTTGGGCTCTTTTTCTTCTGTTTGTTTTGTCCTATTCCCCTATGTTAGCTTTTGTTTATCTTATTTTATTTTTGTTAGTAGCATCCCTTAGAAGCCTGTTTGTTTTCTAATGAGAGACATAAAGGATTTAGGATGTGGGAAGGAACTAGGAGGGATAATGGGAGGGAACCCATGATAAGAACATACGATGTGAGAAAAAAATCAATTTTCAGTAACAGGAAAACTGCAGCATGCTTTACAACACATTCCCTTTGTACCGTGATAAAAGACAGTTTTCCATGTGCTGCTTTAAGAGGGTAATTTAAGTTTGGTCATAATTACAGTTGGTTTTTGCTAGCTTTTCCTTCTCCTAAACATATTCCAAAGTCCTAGATAAAGTCAAGCTATTGGAAGAAAGCTTTATATGAAATTTGAAAAAAAATCTTATTTTTGATATTCATGTGACTCACCATTAGACTTAAAAATATTACCTTGCTAAGTGTAATTCACAAAGCTACAAATCTTAAGCATTAAAAAAGAACACTTGCTGCACCCCTCTCGGGATGATATTTTCTAGTTACATCTATTTATTTTTAGTTACATCTGCAAATTTCATGATATCCTTGTTTTTAATAGTGTTGTAATATTAGATTGTGTAAATGTACCACATTATTTTTATCCAGTCTTCGTTTGAGGAGCACCTAGGTTGTTTCCAGTGTCTGGCTATTACGAGTAAAGCTGCCATGAACATAGTTGATTGAACAAGTGTCCTTGTTGTATGGTGGATCATCTTTTGGGTCTATGCCCAAGAGTGGTATAACTGGGTCCTGAGGTAGAATTATTCCAGATTTTCTGAGAAACCACCAAGTTGTTTTCCAAAGTGGTTTTACAAGTTTGCACTGGCACCAGAATTTGAGGAGTGTTCCCTTTGCTCCACATCCTTGCCAGCATGTGCTGTCACTTGAGTTTTTGTTTGGCTATTCTGATGTGTGTAAGGTAGAATCTCATGGTCTTTTTGATTTTCATTTTTCTGATGGCTAAGAATGCTGAGTATTTCTTTAAGTGTTTCTTGACTGCTAGATATTTCTCTGAGAATTCTCTGTTTATATTTGTACCCCATTTTTAATAGGTTTGTTTGGTTCATTGGTCTCTAATTTCCTGAGTTCTTTATATAGTTTGCATATCAGCCCTCAGTTAGATGTAGGGTTGGTGAAGATATTTTCTCATTTTGTAGGCTACTGTTTTTTCCTATTCATGGTGTCTTTTGCCATATAAAAGTTTTCCCCATTTATTTATTTATTTTTTTATCTTAGTGCTTGAGCCATTGGTGTTCCATTAAGGAAGTTGTCTCCTGTCTATGCATTCAAGGCTGTTCCCCATTTATGCTTCTACCAGATTTAGTGTGTCCGGTTTTCAAACCACCCACAAAATGTTTGACTCACAATGTGTCCTGCCTACAAGATGTGAATGTATAAAGATGGAGCAGAAATTGAGGGAACAGCCAACTCATATGCTGCCCAATTTAAGACCCATGCCATGAGAACAAGTCCACCCTTGACACTATTAATGATATTCTCCTATACTTGCAGACAGGAGGCTAGCATAGCAGCTTTCTGAGAGTTTCACCTAGCAGTCAATGGAAGCAGATGAGAGACCCACAGGCAAACCTTGGGCTGAGCTCAGGGAGAGGGGGAGGAAGGATTGGAGGAGCCAGAAGTGTCAAGGACATCACAAGAAAACCTATGTAATCAACTAACCTGGGCCCATATGTATATATCTGTATATACATATATGTATTTATGTATATGTGTGGAATTCTTGGAGCTTTGCTTCAGCCATTCAGTATGTGAATGTATATGTGTTTACTTGTCTGTCTGTCTGTCCGTCTGCACATATGGACTTATCTGTGGGAAGTTGCTGGAACTTGTCTTTGTTTCAACTATTCTCTCTGTCTCTCTCTCTCTGTCTCTCTGTCTCTCTGTCTCTGTCTCTGTCTCTCACTTTGTGTGTGTGTGTGTGTGTGTGTGTGTGTGTGTGTGTGTGTGTGTGTGTGTTTGAACCCTCAACCCCCTTTTGGTCTCTAATCACTGGCTGCCATAACTATCAACCTCAGTACTGACAAACATCAGCTGCTCTCAACACTGACCTCCACCGTCTGCCTGCCTTGGTTTACCCTGAGATGTCAAAGTTGTTCTTTGGCATGGATTACCAAAGGATTTTTGCACAGATTAAAGTTTTAGAAAACAAAAAATGTTTGGCTTGCTCAAAATATTGTGTAGCTTTGATCTAGATATCATCCAGATGCTTCTAAATTCGAGGCCATCTTGGATATTCTTAATCCTAACAGAGAACCAATTTGCTGTAAGGAGTTCAAAGTTATGTGAACACATGACCCACCCCCATCCATTGTCATGCACTTTCTGAGGTGAAAATTTATCCCCAATAAATGTGTGGGTAAGAAATTCCAACATGAAGCTTGTAACATTTCAGGCAGATAGACACCAGCCAATAAAGCTTAATATCTAAGTTGTTAATGGAGGGGACCAATTTCCACTCATCTCCATCCCTTGGATTCAGTGGATTGTCACAAATCAAACTTTGTAGTGATAAGAAAGCTCTATCTACTCATCTCAATCACTACTGGGGAGACTGGATCAGTCACTAAACATCATTAGCCTTCTCATAAATCACAACATCCATTAATTGGTGGTCTAAATCCCAGGGAGAAAAGACAGGGTGATGGACATTCAAATGGGTGTCTCTGTTGCCAAAGGCTTAGCAAAGCATGACTTATGGATGCCATTTTCTGCTCTCTGATTCCAATTAATGCTCCTTATGTGCTTTCCCTTCATTGTGTCTTGCACTGCACCCCCTGTGTTGATTCTCAGAGACAGAATGTGGTATTTTGCTTTCATAAGGCTTATGAAACTCAGAGAAGTTCATGTCGGCCTAAATCCCAAGTTTATATATCAGTCGGATTGAGATTTCTGGCATCCAAATGTACTTCATCAATTTTCTATTTACCTTCTGGTCAAACATAAAGCCCTCTGTGAATCTAGAGTAGACTTGTCAGGGCGACATACAGATGATAAGAAAGACTCCCTGTTTGTAAGTCCATTAATATCTAAAGTAGCAAAAAGAAAATAATAATAAAATAAAAAAGCAACTATTGGCACTGAAAAGCAACTACTGGCACTGAGAGAATAGAGATGGTTTCATAATTTGCTCTCCATTTTCTGTATTGTTTAAATTTTACGTAATAGATTTTAATTCCTATTATTTATTTATTTTTTGAAGCAAAATGACATTAGTTCTGTCTTTTCTTTCCTCCCTTCAACTCCTTCCATGTGTTCCTTCTTTTTCTTTTCTCAGATTCACAGGCTCTCTCTCTCTCTCTCTCTCTCTGCAAGTTGCATTTATATATTTAGTAGTACATATTATATATACTATATATTATATGTTAGATAATATACAATGTGTGCAGTTATATAATATTATATAATATATAACATATATGCTATATAATATATTATATATAACAATGCAATATATATTACTAAATATACAGCTGCAACCTGGTCCATCAACATATATAAGATTTCAGGGATGATCTCTGGATATTAGATATAGAAGTAAGGAATGCTGCAAGTAGGAATAACAGTCTTCCCTAGGGAAAAGTCCTCACCCAACTTGATTCCTTAAAAATATTGATTATTATTATTAGATGTTTAGGGTGTATATGAAATACATATTATTATTACTGTGGGTGGAGGATGTGTGTGAGTAAAGATGTGCTTGTTGTAAGGTGTGCTGAGGTCAAAGGGCAACCGGTAGAGGTCAGGTCTCTCCTTCCACTGTGGAGTCCAGGAATCCAACTGAAGTCTTGCAGTCGTCAGCCTTGCACTGCAGTAAGCGCGTTCGTATGCTGAACCACCCTGCTGCCCCTTGTATTCCCTTTATGGTTAGAAAAAGAAACTCGAGAAATTCATTCAATCTGTTTTGCTTTGTTTTCCTGTATGTTTCATGTCTTGTAGCTTATATTATTCCCATCTGTCCCTATATATATTTCTGTCTCTTCAGTTAGATCACAGACTCCTTCAGGATAGGGGTTGTAGCAAATTTCTTGACGTGCTACCTCATGTTTTCTTATATTTATGGTTTTAATATAAAACTGCCCTGTGGTCAGTAAATAGATACAAAACCATACTTTGAATATTTTGACCAGGTCAAAGACTGTTTTTAAGGAATTAATATAAGTAAATTTATATAAGTAGAATTTTATAAGCAACTATGGATTTTTTTGTGGATAACACACTTTATACAGAAGAAACAAAAACATCTTTTAACATGCAGGAATGAATGTGTTTCTGTGTGGAGTGTGTGTGTGTGTATGTGTGTGTTATTTTGACATCACTGCCAGCAAAGAAAGTAAGACACCATGTAGACTGAAATGCAATCTGAAGGCATGATTCCAAGAGTCTACATTTTGGCTGTGAGGGAGTGTGGGAGGTACATAGTCCTCTGTACCACATTTTCCTTACTGTTCAAAGATGTTAATATCTATCACAAAAGATCTGCGTGTACTATCATTTGACTAAGAAACATAAAAGAATTAGATTTTTAACTCCATGTAGCTCATTTTCTTCACTGAAGAAGCACTTCCTATTTCTCTAGAATACAACTGCACAGCAAAAGCTCAATGATGACTACAGCGTTGACTTTGGGACTGCCACACACTTCAACTTGGAGTCAACTGAAGCCTTCACTATGCGTTGGATTTTATATGCCCCCTGAGAAGCAGGAGCCTAGTTCATCTCTCTTCATGTCATTTCTCTCATAAGTAACCACAACCAATAGAAGAAACATATTTCAGAGTAAATATCTGTTGACTGAAACTCTAGATCTCTTCATCACAATCAACTGTTCTTTCTGATGAACCTGGACTTTTCTGGACATCAGATAAGCCACAATAGTGTGCACTAAGTTGTGATTGTCTCCTTGCAAATTAAAGCCAAAGGACAAGGACCCCATGAAGTCAATCAATAGTTCTTATTCAGTATCAGCTCCTTCACCTGCTGCAAGCTCAAAGATTACTAGAGAACCTAATGCCTGAGACTGAAATTTGGAATCCATTTTTGTTCAAGTTGAGTGCCACAATGAGAAAGTGAACATTAATTACTACTTATAAACCAAATTTTCTCATTTGTAGAATGATGAAATGAGCTATGACCTAAAATACTTTCATGGGGCCCTGACAGAACTATGTGTGTCGTACACATAGTACAGTACTTAGCGTGTAGGGAATGTCAGTAAATGAAATATACCATGATCAAATCACCCAGCAATGTGATATTTTTAAATATTTGTTGTGACATAAAGAAATTCATTGAGTGAAAATTTTAACTCCTGTGTCAGGTAGCCAAGATAACAAAGCATGTTAGGGTTTTTTTATGGTGACACTTTCAGTTTTCACTGGAAATTATTCCACAGTAGTGTACCTAGTGGCTTTTGACACTGAAAGCCAATTTCCATTCTTGACAACATCAAAATGCTTATGCTAACAGTTATTCATAATGTGTTAACAATATTAAATTGTCTAATCTCTGGGAGACTTTAATTCTAAATGCTGAGGCTTTTGTTTCCCTTTTTTCTTTCTTTTTTTATATTAATCAAGAACTCATTTTGTAGCTTAGGTTGCATTGAAACTTACTCTGTAGCCCAAGATATTAATCTTTCTGTTTGGCCTCAAGTGACATCATCAACCATGCACCTGTAGCACCTCTTGCTCTTTATTTCCATGTTGGCTTCTTTACGATCTCCGAAGAGGAAAAGTGACCTGTTCCTGTGTTCAAGATGATGATCTTTCTGTTGGTTAAGTCCTGATCAATCCTGCATATTCAGCTCTTAAAAGGACCACTGAGAAACAGACAATGGAATGAAGTGATGGGTGTATACCACTGAGGTCTTCAAAGTCAAGAAATAGTACAATCTTGAAATTGGGATATTTTCAAGGATATATTAGAGCTTTAAAAAAAAAAATAGGAAGGGAGATTATATAAGAAGAAGCAAAGAAAGGTAAGATTCATCCATGGCATTTTCTAGAGACCCTTTCTTCATCACTTCTCTTGGCTGGGACTAAGTCTTCCTTATGGTGCTATAAAACATGTCATTCCCTGAATTTTGGCTCAAGTTCCTGTCATCCAGCTGCATCAACTCAATTCCTCAATGTATGCCAATAGCACTTATAAATCTCTTGTAGATCTTATTATAACCTGAGATATGTGTGTGCAATTATCTTAACTACTTCTGGAGGGCAGAGACTCCATCTTGACCTCAGCAAATCCTTAGGTGCAAACAGCACAGTGACTCATAATCAGAAAAAGCAGAAAGTTTAGTTCTAAATACTGACTGAACTTCCAAAAATATTATGTTCTAAAATAGTAATCACCACCGATTTTTATTATTTATAACAGTTTTAACTTTAATATGTATTGATCATATTCTTCCTCTCCCTCAGGTCCTTCCAGATGGTCTTCCTCTCCAAATCAATTCAACTTTAAATTATTTCTCAAAAAACAATGACCTATTTAAACAACAGCCCCCCCTCAAATCAAGAAAATGAAATAAACACCACCTCTCCCCACAAAGGAATCAAAGTATGAGCAAATAACAGAACACACACACACACACACACACACACACACACACACACACACATCAAAATGAAAAAACAAAAGTAAATAATAAAAAAATCCCCCTCCCCAAAATCCCAAATCCTATGGGATTCATTATATATTGGTCCATTATATATTGGTCAACTATTCTTGAACATAAGGCCTGCCCTAGAGTGACTGATGTATCCAGTGTTGCTCCCTTGAAGAAAAATTATTTTCTCTTTGAGCAAGCATAAATGACAGTTCAGGTGTTAACCTTTACTATAGTGGCTAGATTTTCTTTCTTTCTTTCATTGATTGATTGATTCATTCATTCATTCATAATTTTAATATAATAAATATAATAAGATAAACAAAACCCATTACATTAAAGTTAGATAAGACAAATCAACAGAAGGAAAAGAGCCCAAGAGAAGGCACAAGAATCAGAGATCCACTTGTTCGCACACTCAGAAATCCCATAAAAACACTAAATTGGAAGCCATAATATATAGAGAGGACCTAATGCATACCCATGCAGGCCCTGTGCATGCTGCTTGTGTTTCTGTGACTTCATTTGAGTTTTCTCAGTTAATTTAGAGGGCCTTGTTCTACTGGTATCCTCCAGCCCCACTTTCTTAAACTCTTTTTATCTTCCTTCTCTGTGAGGATTCCTGAGTATCTCTCTCTCTCTCTCTCTCTCTCTCTCTCTCTCTCTCTCTCTCTTAAGACAAGAATTATTTTGTTTTATGTTCGGTCCTTGGGCTAACTACTCTGAGGTTCTTGTTCATATATGCAGTGTTGGGTATAGATTAAATCTCATGGAGTCAAATCAAATCAGTTCTTGATTAGTTAATCCTATGACTGATTAGGCCATGAAAGTGGAAATAGAGCCAATATAGACAGTCTAAAATGAAAGAAATATCAAAATAAAACATTTAGAAGTTTGAACAGAAACCACAGAAGCAAGCTTAATCAATAAAATAGAATAGATGAAACAGAGAGCCTTAGGTGTTGAAGATAGGATAGAAAATGGATAAATCAATCAAGGAACATGTTAAATATAAAAATATTCCTGACACAAAATATCCAGGATATCTGGAACACTATGAAAAGATCATATCTAAGAATAATAGTAGTAAAGGAAGGAGAAGAATCCAAGTTTGAAAGCACAGAAAATATTTTCGACAAGATCATAGAGGAAATTTAACTCACCTAAAGAAGAAGATGACTATCAAAGAACAAGAAGCATACAAAACACCAGATATACTGGTCAGAAAATAAAGTTTTCTCAGCATCTAACAATCAAAACACTAAACATACACAGCAAAGAAAAATATTAAAAGATGCAAAGGAAAATAGAACTAGTAGTATATCCAAATAGACCTATTGGAATTATACTTGATTTCTTAGTGGAGACTATAAAAGCTAGATGAGTTTGGAGAGATATACTATAGACTCTGAGAGATCATAAATGTTAGACCAGACTACCATATCCGGCAAAAATTTCAGTCATCAGAGATAGAGAAAATAAGATATTCCATAATAAATCCAAATTTAAATAATATTTATCTACAAATAATGGCATTGCAGAAGGTACCAGAAGGAGAAGTCCAACCTAAAGAGGTTAATTGCATCCAAGAAAAAAAAGGGAAATAATAATCCCAGACCAGCAAAATCAAAAGAAGGGAAACATACAACAGCAGCAGCAGCAGCAGCAACTACAGCAACAACAACAACAACAACAACAACAACAACAACAACAACAACATAGCAGGAATCAACAATCATTGGCCACTGATATCTCTCAATACCAATTATATCAATTCCCTAGTAAGAAGATACAGACCAACAGAATGAATGTGAAAACAGTATCCATTCTCCAAGAAACACACATTGACACCAAGGATAGATATCAAGGTAAAGATATTTTAAGCAAATGGAACTAACAATCAATCTGGTATAGCCATTTTAATACCTGACAAAATAGACTTCAAACCATAACTATTCAGAAGAGGTAGGGAAGTATATTATATACTCATCAAAAATTCATCAAGATGACATTTTAATTCTTAACATCTATGCCCCAAACATAACTTTGTAAACGCAAATACTACTATAACTTAAATCACATATTGACTCTCACATACAGGGGGAGACTTCAGTTCTCTGCTCTCATCAAGAAATAGATCAACCAAACAAGAACTACACAGAGAAGTACTGGAGTTAAGTGATGTAATTTGACTTTAAAATTAGCACAAAGTAAAAAATAAAAAATCCTGATCTCTGGTTCTATTTTTTTTTTCATAGGAAATAGATTTTACATTGAAATTGTATGGAACCTTGTCTCAGAAATTGGAATTTTCTCCCAGTTATTTCTGAACCCATGTGATAGATAAATAAAGAGCATCTCTTTAATTATACAACAGAAGCTTTTCCATGTGACTAGTGTCCAAATAACCTTCTTAACGCAGTGATTATTTGTTTGTACAGAATCTTATTTCAGGAAGCAGATGAAAGATCAGGAGGGACATATGCTTGAATGAAGATAATGTTTTCCTAGGAGTGTCTCAGCTCATTAGAGGTTCCATGAGCATCATAAACTTAAGTGGTTACTAGAGATGAAATTCCCGCTTAAGGGTTTGTGAAAAATGGACAACACATCAGCAAACCTTGGCCAAGGCTTTCCTTTTGCCTTGCTGTTTTTTCACATAGCATAAATGAACCTTTTCAGGACAATCGATCCTGATAGGTAGTAGAAATGAGCAGATGAGGAAGAACTATTACGTAAGTTCTATAGTCTTAAATTAGGATTTATTTCTTTGGTATAACATGTGACTCTAAATGGCGGTTTCTGTGGCTCTTGTGAATTGAATTGGTTGAGACCTTAGGATTTGTAATGAATTAAATGGGCTTTATCTTTTAAATTTTATTTTGCTGTAAAATTGAAATCATGTTGAAATATTCATTGAATATTTATTATGTGTTAAAAAGTGAAATAAAAAGAATTCTTGTTTCTTGCTTGGATCCTTCGTTCCTGTGGAAATTAAATGTGTTTATTTGTATACATGACTGAAAACAAATGCAAAGAGAAGAACCAATGAGGAAGACTTCAGTCAAACTTAGTTAGAGATACCTTTTCACAGTGGTAGCTGTGGGTAGAGGTTAGCCCTGGGGTTAGCGGATTGATAAAGTAGCTGATGTCTAATGAATTTATACTATGTAATGGGCTACCATTCTTGATAGAATTTTTATGTTAAAGAAATGTCAGTGTGGGGCTGGTGAGATGATTCAGTGGGTAAAAATACTCTCTAACAAACCTCATAATATGTGTTTGATCCCTGAAACCCACCTCCAATATTGGAAGGATAAAATTGTTCTCCAGAAGTTGTTCTCTACCTCCTTACACATACTGAGGCAAATATATGGACACACAGACACACAGACACACAGACACACAGACACACAGACACACACACACACACACACACACTAAATAAATGAAAAGTAATTTTTCAAAAGTGTCACTGTTCTTGAGTTTGTTACAATGATTATTTAGGCAAAATAGCTGAACAGATGACGGCAGAGAGAGAAGCAACAACTTGGTAGAGAGGACTCAGCTAAGAGCGGTAGAATTATTAGATGGAGTGGGCACCACAGAATCTATCCTTTTAATAGCTCAATTTATCCACACACACAGTCATAATAGAAAACATAATTAACTTAGATAGATAATAATTTGTGAAGTGAATTGAGGAAAAATATGAGAAAGTCAAGTGAGGGCCAGTCACTAATGACTGTATAGATTGAGCAGTTTTCAATTTCTCCCACAGGTAACAGAATCAGAAGCAGATCTAGTCTGAACTCTGCAGCTAACTGGGTAAATGACAGCAGGAATAACACTCATGTGAGCTTGTGACAAACTGAGAGAAGGAAGAGAACTCATTTGCTGTGGTGGAGCTGTGTGAGGCTTCATGAGGTTCTGAGGTCCTCAGAGCTTAGGCTCCAGATCCTAGTCTAGACACCGATAGACTTACACATCAAAGACAATGTAGTGACCATATGTCAGGAAGACCCAGAGCTGAAATCAGCTTTGGGAACAATCTAAGGTCAGAAACAGCACTTTCTTTTACATTCTTGTAAATTTAACAGGTACTTTTCTCTCAAAAAATATAGAATGTCCCTATTTAACTGTGACCAGTATTCCTCACTGGTATTGAATGAAAAAGGTTTATGATTGATTTTCCCTTGGACTGAAATGAACTGTTTCTTTCTCTTTACACCCTTACAGTGTGTGTGTGTCTCTATGTGTGTATGTCTGTATGTGTGTGCACCTATGTGTCTGCATCTGTGTGTCTGTGTGTGTGATTGCGATGTCTGTGTGTGTGTGTCTGTTTGTGTGTGTCTCTGAGTGTGTGTGAGTGTGTGTGTATGTATGAGTGCGTGTGTATGAGGTTTCTTCTTAGATCTCAAGGGAAAGTTCATGATCCTTGTGGCTCAGAATAAGGCAGTGGAGTCACGCCTCTACTTCCTTTTATCGGTAAATACGGCTTCAGCAAGAGATGCCCATCAAGGCCGGTGGCCAGGACCTATTACTTGAATGTTCGGAAATGACATAAAAGAACATTTCATCTAAAATCAGAAAGATTGGCAAGTGATAAGAGATGCTTATAGGAAGACTTGGGCCATGTTTGTCTTGAAAGAGAATTAAAACTAGCAAAACAGTCCAGAGTCAGAGTGGACCACTGACGACAGTATGATCTAATTATTGAGACATTGGGTAATAGCTTTGTAAAGCCTGTACTTGGAAGAGACTCCAAGCTTTGTACATACATATGAAGGCAGAGTGCCTGGCTCTATAAGTGTTCAAGTACATTCTAGAATTATGCATATATGCATTGCAACACATAACACAGTCTGACTCTTATTTTGAATATACTGAATATCAACTGATAAAAATTTAAATTAAATTTTAATTAGTATATAATGACTGTATAAATAAGTAGGTATTTTTTATTGAGATAGTTTACACCTGGGAATAATAGGATCAGGCATTTTTCTTTTGTTTCTAAAGATTTACCAGCTTTATAGAGATTCCATTCAAATGTCATATAATTTATCAGTGTTGTATAAGTTAACAACCTTTAGTTCTCCATAAATATGTACAACCAACACCACAGTTGTTTTTAGAGTGCTAACGTAACCCCCCAAAGAGTTTAAGTATTTTGGTAAGATATTTTATAGCCACTTCTGTACAATGTGGCTTGCTTTCAGGCTTCTTAGCAGTCTGGAGAAGTCCTCATTGTGTTTGCAGGTGGGTTCTTCTGGTGAATTCAGTCAGATACTCAGTAACCCACATGGTTCCCCCACCATTGTGTGTCCTGTTTTTTTTCTATTTACTGCTCTGGGCAAAGTGTTTTCTACCAACTCCCAGGACCTCATCTCATAACTTAGTGCACAAAGAGAAGATATTTCCAAATGTCTGGAGCGCTGCTACTTTTGTTGTTGTTGTTGTTATGTTTTGTTTCATAGAGATATTCTTCTCTTCAGAGTTCAGTTCATAAACTCGTCAACACAGAGGTCCTATTTTCTCATCTCACCAGACTTTGGTTTTTGTTTGTTTGTTTGGTTGGTTGGTTGGTTTTGTTTTGCTTTTGTTTTTTGCCTTTGAACTGTTGACTCTTTAACTCATGCCATGAGTGCTTGGAGTCTTAAGTCAGTCATCTAGTGCATTTCCTCTTTCTTCTAGGGCCCTTCTGTGCTGCCTTATGCAGCTTTATATCTAAAGACAGCTGCCATATTTTCTCAAGCTAACTAGCTGTTTATATTGGCAAGATTCCATCAACTTCACCATTTTCCTCCTATGCAGAAGTGAAAGCTATTACTTAATTGCTACATTTAATTGCTTCTAGTGGCTGAAGGCTATTTTGCCTCCCCCTTTGCATAATGTTATTAGTAAGATTTTAATTTTAATCTTACACTATTAGTAACAATACAAGTTTTACACCCACCCCTTGTCAATCTGGAAAACAGATTAGATTATTGGCTCACTTAATGTATATTCACAAACAAAACTCAATGTTATTGACATGATGAAGTGAAATCTATTACTAAAGAGAGAGTTGATCACATTATATGTAAGAGTAGGCTGGTTAGAGTAAACGATATGAGAGGAAAATGTATTGAAAACTAATCAATTGCTATCTGCAATTTTGTCATAAGAAACTAATATAAACAAGTTCTTTTAAAAGTCGTAGATACTGAAGGAAATCATCGATGATGTAGAGCCTAAAATATTGTCTTTTGTACATATTCATCTTCTAGGTTGGACAAGAAAGTACAGAAGCTGCAGAGTTTGTTTATGCTTCATGTTAGAGTTACAATTACTTTTACAAAAATAAATATTTTATTTTAGGATGAGAAAGACAAACACTTCATGCACTCTTGTATATGTGGACCCTAGGTTTTAATTTTTATAAGTATATTTATGTGAGAATGGGTATGTATAGATGAAAGGAATTAGAAACAGGCTCATGATTAGATGTTGTGAATTACCAGGGTAAAGATGGCAGACAAGGACCACTTTATCTTTGTTTGGAATAAATGGCACGATTTCATTTTGATTCAGTAGCTGATGTCTTTCATGTGGTAAGACTTTATGATTCATTATTTAAGAAAGCAGTCTTTAAATGAAAAGATTTTGACAGGCTCTATTCTGACTGGAAATTCTTTTTGATTGAGACAAACCCCTGTCCCAGATTCTGTCTCACCTTAGAGGGAAGAACTTATTCAATCAGTGTTAGACCTAAATGGAAGCACTGTAAACATGGAAGAAATTGAGGAAAGAGAATGAGCAAAGGGGAAAATGTCGGTACTTGAGAAATGTTTCCGACAATGCTGGGCCAGTTTATATTATTTTAATCAGAGCATATCTGTTCTCATCCTCTGTACCCCATCACTCAGCAGCGCAGAATAGTAAACAGCAGGGAGTTACATGACAAAGAGTAGCCACACATAGATTTCCTCTATGGATGGGACTGAGGAAAGCTCATGAGAAAGTATCAGGAATATGCAAGGCTAGGATGGAATTTGTGGCCTCTTAAGGTCTGCATGACCACTGTCTAGGATCTTCTGACTTTTAGTGCCTCTGTTGAGAAATCTGGTCTAATTCTGATAGGTCTACCTTTATATTTTGCTTGGCCTTTATCCCTTACAGCTTTTAATATTCTTTATTTGTTCTGTATATTTGGTGTTTTTATTATTATGTTACAGAAAGATTTTCTTTTCTGGTCCAATCTATTTGGTGTTCTATAGGCTTCTTGTACCTTTAAGGGCATCTCTTTCTTTAGGTAAGGAATATTTTCTTTTATGATTTTGTTGAAAATGTTTTCTGGCCCTGAAAACTGGGAATCTTCACCCTCTTCTAGTCCTATTATTCTTAGGTTTGGTCTTTTCATTGTGTTTTTCTAATTTTCTAAATGCTTCAGGTTTGGAACTTTTTACACTTTGCACTTTCTTTGACTGATGTGTCAAAATATGCTAGAGTATCTTCTGCACCTGAGATTCTGTCTTACATCTCTTGTATTTTGTTGTTGATGCTTGCATCTATGGTTCCTGTTCTCTTTCCTAGGTCTTTCTTCTCCAGGCCTGCCTCCATTTGTGATTTCTTTGTTGTTCATTTACACAGTGTTTATTTACACAATATTATTCAGCTGTTAAAAATGAGAACATCATAAATTTTGCAGGCAAATGGATGGAACTAGAAAAATATCATCCTGAGTGAGGTAACCCAGACCCCAAAAGACATGCATGGTGTGTACTCACTGATGAAGTGGATATTAGCTATAAGGTACAGAATACCCAGGATACAACTCACAGATAATAAGAACTTTAAGAAGAAGAAATGCCCGTGAGGATGCTTCAATCCCACTTAGAAGGGGAACAAAATAATCACAGGAGGCAGAGAGAAGGAAGGATCTGGGTGGGGGAGGGGAGGAGGGAAGGGAAACGTTGTCAGGATCAGGTATTTGGGGAGATGGAAGAGAAGCTCAAAGGCCAGGAGAATAAATGAAAATATGCAGCTGCCACGGTTGGGGGCTGAGGAGAACCTCTAGGAAGTTTCAGAGATGTGTCTAATTCTGTAGAAACTTGATGCACCAGGGAAGGAGGATGCAGGGGGTGGGGAGCATTCTCTCATAGTGAAGGCAAGGGGGATTGGGTGAAGGACTCAGGGACGGGGACTGGAAGTAAGCAACATTTGGGATGTAAATTAATAAAAGAATTAACTAAAAATACAAAAACAAACAAACAAACAAAAATGAAAACCAGAGGAATCTGAAGCCACAGTAAGTTTCAAAAGCACTGTAAATTCTAGACATGTTCACATATGCACTGAATACTTATTGACTTCACTTTCTATTATGTGATGGGATGGGTCTGGATTCAATCTTGCCAAACCTTAAGGGAAAATGTTGAGAGCAGAGTCAGAAGACTATTGAAATAGGAAACAGAGGTTAGAATTAAAGGAGACAAAACTGAGATTAACATGTCAGGGTTGTAATGGACAGCACTCACATTTTCTAACAAATGAGTAAACAGAGCATAGGTTTAAAAACTCCAGCCCCTGGATATAAAAGATTGTAAGTATGGCATGTCCTTCAAACTGATTTGGTTGATCTTGGGAGGTTGCTCCATGGGTAAACTGCTTGTCTCACAGTTAAGATACCCAAGACCAACATTAAAAAGCTGAGAAGGGCATGGTGACCACCCATGATTCCAGAACTCCAGAGGCAGAAATGGGCTGTTCCTGAGGCACACTGGCTAGCAACACTATCTGGAATGAGCCACCTTTGGGTTTAACCAGAAATCCTACCTCAATGAATGAAGAGGAAGACACCTGTGTAAGTTAGTTTTTGTCAACTTGGCATAGATTAGAGTCACCTAGGCAGAGGGAATTTCCTGACTATGGAGAGTTAGATTGTTACAGAACTGATTTATCTGCAGCAATCTTTAGTCTCCTTGTGGCTATCAAATAATGCATCTTAGAATGTCTTAACTAAGTGGACCACTAGTTTTTAGTAGCACAATAGGAAGAATGCCATCAGATGCTATCTGAGGCCAATCTCCCACTTTGCTGTAATTTGGTGACCTAATCTTTTCACCAACTATTTGAAACATTCCTTGATTTATACTATTGTGTCCCATAACTATGCAAATTTCATAGAACTCTTTTCACATTGAAACATGTTAATTGGGTGAGATTAAGATAGTGGCTTCTGAATCCACATACCCAGGCTGTGCTCATTTATATTTGGCCTAAGAAAAACCACTTATGCCCTTTGAGTTAGGAACTGTGAACTATTTAATACACATTTCACAGTTTTTCCTATTTATTTATTTATTTATTTATTTATTTATTTATTTATTTATTTATTTATTTTTATTCTTTTATTTTATTTGCATTTCAAATGTTTTCCCCTTTCCAGGTCTCCCCTTTGGAAACCTCCTATCCCCTCCCTCCTCCCCTGCCTCTATGTGGTACTTACCCACCCATCCGCCACCCACTCCCATCTTCCCTCTCTGGCATTCCCCTATACTGGGGCCTCTAACACCCTCAGGCCCAAGGGCCTCTCTTCCCATTGATGGCCAACAAGGCCCTCCTCTGCCACATATGTGCCAGCGCCATGGGTCCCTCCATGTGTATTCTTTGGTTGGTGGTCCAGTCTCTGGGAGCCCCGGGGGTTCTGGCCAGTTGACACTGTTACTCCCTCCATGGGGGTGAAAACCTCCTCAGCTCCTTCAGTCCCTTCTCCAACTCCTCCATCCAGGACCCCACGCTCAGTCCAATGGTTGGCTGCGAGCATCCACCTCTGTATTTGTCAGGTTCTGCCTGAGCCTCTCTCAGGAGACAGCTTATCATGCTTCTGTCAGAAAGCCCTTCCCAGCATCCACAATAACGTCCAGGTTTGGTGGTTATATATGGGATGAATCCCCAAGTCGGGCAGTCTCTGGATGGCCTTTCCTTCAGTCTCTGCTCCACACTTTGTCTCCATTTTTTCTCCTGTGACTATTTTGTTTATCCTTCTAAGAAACACCTAACCACCCACATTTTGGTCTTCCTTCTTCTTAGGCATTCATGGTCTGTGAACTGAATCTTGGGTATCCTGAACTTTTGGGCTAATATCCACTTATCAGTGAGTACATACCATGTTTGTTCTCTTGTGACTGAGTTACCTCACTCAGGATGATATTTTCAAGTTCCATCCATTTGTCTGCAAATTTCATGAAGTCGTTGTTTTTAATAGCTGAGTAGTACTCCATTGTGTAAATGTACCACATTTTCTGTATCCATTCCTCTGCTGAGGGACATCTGGGTTGTTTCCAGCTTCTGGCTATTATAAATATGGCTGCTATGAACATAGTGGACCATGTGTCCTTATTAGATGTTGGAGCATCTTCTGGGTATACGCCCATTACTTTTATTATTATGCTTCTCCTCCTTCCAAGTAATCTTGCAGGAAGGAGTTTGTCCTGTACCTCTGTCTTCATGGGGTCAGAATAATCAAAAGAGCAGATGACTTTAAAGCTTTAAGGGTTACAACGAGGAGTGAGTAGGGTATGAATCTAGAAATAAGCAGAGGAGGCTGTGTGGATGGAAGGACCAAGGCTCAAAGTTAGTTAGAGATGCTAAACTTTGTCAGCAATTATTTTCATTCCTACCTTGGACTTAAAATGTAGTCTCGTTTTCAATAATTGTGTAGGTAAAGGTATTTTTCTCATACTAAAAGTGTATTGCTTTTAGGAATAACCAGAAATGTGTATTGAAGTGAAGACAGATGCATGGGACTGTCTTCTTAGAACACAGGCATGGTATAGCCGTTGGCCTGTTTTGTCATGAGTAAACTATTAATTCTTTCATATTAGAAGGCTTTCTAAGCAATTATGTGTGGGGAAAACACTTAATTGATACAAAAGATTTATTATTTGTCTGTAAATAACAAAGTAATTTTCCAACATCATCATACAACTTCCCTGCTTATTTGAAAAGTAAGCTATTATTATGATAATTAATTGCACTGGTGAAGAAAATACCCAAATCTGAGAAATGTGATTTCTTTCTTAAGGCTTCTCCTTCGAAGAAACGATAATTGAGGCCGGTTGTGTTTTCAGTGTGAAATGGACCCATGTTTTTGAACACTTAGTCAACAGCTGATGCTACTAATGTGGAAAGTTTTAGAACTCTTTCTAGACAACGCCAGTCATTAGGAATAACCTTGAGGATTGATAGCCTAGCCCCACTCCCCCTATAAGTTCCTCACTGCAGACAGTGTGACAAGCACCCTACTCTCTTCTCCATAGTCTTTCCCAACATTGTGGCCTGTATCTCTTCAAACTGTAAGACAAACTAAACCCTTCCTCCTGTAGGTTTTGTTTTGTCTGACACTTGGTCACAGGAAATGGAAAGGAAGTAACAGAGGGCTTTGTTTCCTGAGAATCACATTTCTCCCATTTTGATCTACTCTCTTATTTCTATTGTTAATTTTATGTTTGACATGTTATGTGTCTTTATTCTTGCCTGTGATAGGATTCACTATGTAATGTTTCTTGGCCTCATACACTTGGTCATTCTACCTCAGTTTCTTAGGGGCCTGAATTATGGGTGTGCAGCACTATTTCTGGCTTCTACTGCTTTCTAACTAGACAGCATCAGCAAGTTATATTTGAGGATTAGTTACCTGTGGGTTCCATTTTATAGTTAATGTTTAAATGTGTGAATGCATTCCATGATCATGAAATTCAGCAAACTACAAATTTTGCCATTATCCTCCCCAGTTTCCAGAGCAAGACCAGTGGCATAGCCACATGTCTCTTCTTACAATGGCTGATTTTTCATCTTGTCATTGAGAGTGAGATTTGGAACTCTACCTGTAATGATGGATCCATCTCTTTCCATGTTCCATTCTGTAAGTATTTACTGAACTTTCTTAGTCCTGATTTATAAGCATTTAAGTTTTGTTGTTGAATTTATTTTTTTATCAATACATAGCTTTCTTCTCAGTCTTTGATATTTTCGTCCTGAAGTCTTCTTACTACACACAACTGTCACTGCTGCCTTTGCATTCTTGTTGGACGTGGTTCATGGTTTACCTCTTCTACCTTTTGAATTCAACCTATAGCACAGGTATATGTAAAGTGAGATTTCTGTAGAAAACATATATTTGAGTTGTATGTGCTTTTCTGCTTGGACAAGTCTGCTGCTGAAATCATATATTTTGAAAATATGCATTTTATATCATTTTCATTTACTATAGCTTAATTCTGTCTTATTTTTGTTTTTATTTCTGTTACTCTGGGTTTTCTTTCTGCTTCACTTCTCTGTTTTATTTTCTAGTATCACTGAGAGTCCGATAGATTTTTTGGACATTTCATGTTGATTCTCTTTACTCTACAGAGGGATGGTCTAGTTGCTCACTGCAGTCTCACATCACAGAAATTTCACCATTTTGGCTTGGAAACTTGTCTTCTTTCAAGCAATTTTACTTTTTCCTGCTTATAACTCTCTCAAATAAGTCCCCTCTATACACTGACTGACAACCATATACAGACAGTATACAATTTGTCTTGCTTCATTATTTAAAAACTCAAGAATATATTCATCCTTGGTTTTCAATGCCTACTTTTATTTCTTCCCTCTGATTGTCTGAGACTCTTCTTTTCTGTGCCAAGGGCTTCCTTAGGATACTCTTCTAGGATGGTGTGATGGGAACAGGTTCTCTTATTTTCTTTCCCACGTAGTGTTTTGTTTAATGTTTCTTTTCTGGTTTTTTCCTTTCCCACATTTATTCATTGTACTCAGGGATCCACGTAGATGATCGACAAATGCAACAACTGCAAGAAAAAAGTTTGCTCTGAGCAGAAGATCCCAGCAGTATTAGATGGTTTGTTTTTGATACCAATATCCTATGAAAGCTTGGACTGCCAATCAAGTCAAACAACAATGCAGAACAAACCACATATCTGTATTAGAGAGCAGGGAGCCAAAAAGGTCTGGAATTTTTTTAGTTATGTGTTAAGGGCTGCTGAAAGGCTTTAGAGAAAACTACTCATTATAACTAAAGCTACTAATAAAATCTCACTGAGTTCTAGTTTCTGGATCTGATTTACACTTCTGTGATTCTTCTGGCCCTTTAGGAAGATCACTGGATAACTGACTCTTCCAACCAGACAGCTGTGCATGCAAAATTGTTCAGAAAACCCATCCCTAACTCAGAGCAAATAGACTCACCCTTGGGGGAGGCAGGGATAGTAGAAACTTTAGATTCTACCCTACGAGGTCAACGTAAGCAAGAGTCACAAGCTGCCTGAAGTTACAGGACAAGCATGGGCATGTTGAGAAAGTGTCTGAAACAGTAAGCACACTTGCAGCCAGTTTTATCCTTCCTCTGTCCAGCTGTCTGCGTCATAGGTTTCTGATGATTTCTCTTATTTTACTTGATCAGCTGTGTAGCTAAATGTCAGGTTTGATAATGGAATTGCTCACATTGTACTTGTCTAAGGATGTAGACTTTTGTCATTGCATAAACATAGCTATGCTCTGCCCTCGATCACTGTCTGTAAGTGAGGGCTGCAAATCCTCCTTGATACCATACCCTGAGTACTCGGCGTTCTGCTGTAATCTTTGCCTCCCGCTCGATTAATGTTCTTTAGCTCTGCATTTATATTCCTCTAGGTTGATGCTCTTGAACACCTCACATGCTTTTCTGTCTCATTTCTTTCAGAATTATCTAGCATGTCATCATCAGTTCTAGATAGCCTAGAATTGCCATAGTATAGTGCTATCTTTACCTGTGCATTTTATATAGGTAACGAATGCTCTACATTGACCTGTTCTGCAGTATTACTTTGATGTGCACTCAATATCGAGGTATTTGCTCACCTGGGATTCTTTTTCCCAAATGAGTCTAGCCTGTGTCAAGTTGACATAAAACCTAGAGAGCCCAAAGGCATAAGATTATATGTCAAAGCTAACTATTAATAGTGTCTCTATACATTATTGGTCCCAAATTTATAATTTTATTTGTGTGGCTGAAAATTTCATAATAACTCCTATGAGATAATAATTATTAATACCATTATTTTATAGGTAGGCCCTAAAGCAAACAAAGAGTGAATCTCCTAATGACTATAAAACCAAGAATAGCTGAAAGTTTCTGACTATAGCTCTAGTTAGACTCCAATTATTATCTGTTATACATTTAATTTCTATGAGCCTGGGTCATATGGATATTCAACATATGTGTGGAAAGCTAAGTAAGCGTACATGTTAGTTACAGAAAATCTGCTTGGAAGAGACACTCATGCTTAGAGAGAGTAGTGAGGGAGCATTTCTTGCCTTTAGAATGTGTTCAGGTTAATGGAAATTAGACTGAATGCAAGTGGAGAAAATATAGAACACTGTGTTAAGATCTAACAACAAAAAAGAGTAAATTGTTCTAAAATAATTGAAGTATGGATGCACCCCTATTGAAATAAAAAAAAATTGATATAATGCTGAGTAAGATCTCATTTAATAAAAACAGAAGAGGGCTTGTCAGGGAGAGGGAGAGAGAGAGAGAGAGAGAGAGAGAGAGAGAGAGAGAGAGAGAGAGAATGAATTCAAAGAAGACAAGATCATTCAGAAGTGCAAGGGTGCAGTGAAGTTGATGCACTCGAGAACTGGAAAGTATAACATGTCTGCACTATGAGGAAGGTATTGAGGTTGGCACAAGCTGGATCCTTATAGGTAAATGGACTCTGAGCTTTGAGCTTTAATATAGGTGGGTTCTTGGTGCCTTGGGATAATCTCACCTGATTTTCAACTGTAAGGTGCAGGCAAAGTATTGTACTCTCTTGAGATAACCCAGAGTTCAGTAGAGACCTTGGTCTGGGCAAACAAGTTGTAGTTTATCCATCCTGGTAGAAACTTCAAAGAAATCTCTTGTAAAGTAAGGATGTGAGTCACTGTATGGAACTATTTCTGAGGTAAATGTCAGCAAGTGCTGATAAAGCTCTCAAACTCCCCATGTGAGAGAATACAACAAACTTATCCTGTCAATTGCTCTTGTTCACTTCAATATGTTCTTGGCTGAAGGAAAAACCCATGGGTTTTGTGGAAGTTGGCTTTTTAATGTAGAATTTTTCATACCTCTTGTAAAAATGTCACTGGTTTGATTTAAAAAAATATTTTTATTGGTACCTAAGTTGGCAAGGTCTTCAAGTGATGCTGTAAAAGCTACATTCTTTAAAGCATACCAACCCCAATCTGGGGCAGAAAACAATAAGATCATCAGAGCCAAATTGGAATGTGATGACCCTTCCTCCCAGAACTCTGTGTAAACATTACTTTACAGTTAACCTATGACAACTAAGGTTGTGCCATTCTGATGGTAAAATATGCGTTTTCTATTTTTTTCTTGATTTTATTTTTTTCCTTTTTTTTTTTAAACCTTTAAGATACCAGTTTCTGATGGTTTTGTGAGTTTTACCATGGAAATACTTTCCTGAAGGATATCAAATACATCACGAACCTGAACCTCTCAGCTAGTTTATTGTTTAAAGATGAACTGAGCCAAGGTATTAAAAGGATTCCTCTTAGAAAGTAACACAAAATCAGATATACTCATCTTAATAATGTAAAGAGTCCCTTTTTCTCTCAGAAGGAGAAACTTAGGTCTTATTACATTTGATTAATTTACTCTGTAATTTGGGAATAATTTCTGATGGAAGTTTCTCTAGACAGTGCACAGAAACTTCTCTTAGAGAGTAGAAGCTCCTCCTTGTTCTAGTCATAACTTTTTGAGAATAGTGCTATCTATACTTTGGAGGAGTCAGCACCAGGTGCAAGGGTGATATGCGGGAAGTTGGTTCACTGTATCTCCAAATTGTTCTTCTATAGTTCAGAACCATATACAAATACCTCAGACATTTTCTTTTCAAGAACCATTGCTCCCTGAATATCTCCCAGTGTGTACATGTCACCTTTCCCAGGCAAATTTACTCACTTACTGGGAAAGTGTAAAGATTACTACCTGACAGATTTCCAAGCCTTCTCTCTTCCTCATTAGAAATAAAAGAACCAATAGAATTTAGTCATTATTGAACATCTGTTTTGCATTGGTCACCATGACAAATAACTTCACAAGAACTTTTAATATTTTAGACAAACATAAAATGTTGATTTCATTGTATCTATTTTATATATGAAAAAAAACTAAGGGTTACAGATAATTCAATAAAATGCTACCCTGGAAGCTAGTTCAGAATGCTCTTGGAATCCAACATTCCACATGTCCATAGATAGTGTCATTATGAGGGGTGGCACCTCTCTAACAAAGAGGACTGAATAAAGACAGCAACTTCCCTATTTTTACTCAGGCATCTAAAGCAAACTCAGTGAGCTGTGATTTATTTTTTACCTATCTAGTATTTGAAATAATAATATGATTACATCATTTCCCAATTCTCCTTTCTTCCTTCAACCCCTCTTTCTCTCTCAAATTCATTTTCCCTCTTTCTTTAATTGTTACATAGAAAGATCCTGTTGTACCCAAACCAAACTGATACAACGACAACAGAGTTCCTGTAGCTAGTGCTTAGGTGTAGTTTCTTTGTGCTGAAATAAAAAGTTTATAAGGTCTTTGTGCCACTAAATAATCTCAATTTAATAAATGCACCTGACACACTGCCTACTGGCGGGCAGTTAACCTTTTCTTCACTTTGAACTATGTCATTGCCTAAAAGATGAACAGCAAGCTGTTGGTTATCTACACTCTTGACTAATCCCATCCATGAAGACATGAAAAAGTTATGGTATTGGTCAAGTAAACAGGCATGTCCACACATGCTTCTCTTCAGTATTGGGAAGGAATTCACAAAGGGCTTCAGTTGACATTTTATTTCTTAAGTTGCATTGTATGAATATAGGTATTGCTGTTTGTACTGATACTCCCAGCATAGGTGAACAATTTCATATCACCAAAATTTAACAACAGGAAAGAGAACCCATTTTTACGTCTAGTTTATAGACTAAAAATTTTGTATATGTACATGTAGATGCACATGTATATATATGTAAATGTATGATTTCAATATTTATCAATATTACACATACAGACACACACACACACACACACACACACACACACACACACACGTGCGCTACTTCCAAGAATTCTGCCTTTATAACTTTTATCTAGCATCCATGTTGGAACTAAAGTATTATGCCTTTATATTTTAGATACTCAGGACATCAATGAAATGCATTAAAGGACAACCAAGACTGAGTGTTTGATTAATGCCAAGGATGCTTCTGTCTTTTCCTGTTGGATCAGAGATAATTCTGGACTTGTAGTAGGTACTCTGTTAGAGTGTACATTAGTTGGCCCTTTTGATGATGCACAACAAAAATTTATAATGTTTCCTTATTGAGGATAGATTATTTTTGCTAATCATTGTCATTTTCAAGTGTCAAGCCTTAGCACTGTCATTAATTAAGCTTAGGGAAAAAAGCAGCAGATATGAGGCATGGCTAGCGGCTATGAAATAACAATAACATCATCAGCATCAACAATAGCAGTTATTGAGCTTCTTCCATATGTCAGGTATACACTTAAGGTTCTGTGTGTTATCTCATTTGGTTCTAAGGAAACAGATCTATACTCCTACAAAGCTCATTCATGAATGAGAATGTAAAGCACAAGGAAGCTAAATAATCCACCCAATGCATTAAGTATAAATTATAGATATATTCTGTGTAATTATAAATTATAGATATATACTAGATCTCTTTTTGAATCATGGGAGGTAGCTGTTTAAGGCAATTAGTTATGAGAAATTGGTGTCATACAAAACCAATGAGAGTTGTTCTGTTGTAGGAAGGCTCTGCAACTTTAAAATGCATTATATAACATGTCAAAAGAGGTAGGCCCTGGAAGTAGCATGTTACATTTGTGTTTCTATAAAGAGTTGTACATTGAACAGATGTTAAGATTTAAATAAAAATTGCTAAATAATTTAGAAACCCTTGTGTTGCCATATTTCCAATGTTTGAGTAATTATTTGAGTAAGTTAACTGTCAAATAAAATTGAAAGTTAAGTAGGATCAAGAGTGCTGGCAGATTTACAGGCTGATTCATGGACACATGTATACATGCTTACTGAGCCATACAAGTACATTTAATTGTGCTTTAATTGGGTCAACCAAATTGAGAAGAAATTTACTTTCAGCTGTGTCTTGAAAGTTCCAAGATGTATAGATGATACCTTGATGGTAATGCAGTGCCTGTGATGAGATAAACCCACCTGCATTCCAAGGACAAAGGCTGGCTTTGTAAAAACCACTTTCCTTAAGCTCAGTAGCACTAGTCTCCCAAATCCCATCTTATGGAAATTTGTTGTTGTGACATTTCACTCCCTATTTTCAAGAGCTATTGGCTGGTAGTGAGTTTTTGGATGATTTTAAATAGCATGTGTGAGACATGAAGTATTTCTGGTGGCTTACAAAACAAGAGTATAGGAGATATTGCTCATGTCTTCTGGCATGGTAGGGATTTGCTACTGGTTTCTTGAAGATTAAACCTTGTAGACATATTTTTCAAACCCTACTTTAATAAGTGTACTTAAACGTTTTAACCTCCATTCTAGTCCACCACCCACCAGAGGTAGTAGAAAGGAAAAGTTGAGGGGGCAATGGAGGACATGGATCTGTTTAGAAGTAGTTCCTTGGAGCAAATCCAATCTGCTAGATCAGGATATTACCAGTTTAGTTCCCATGAATCAGCAACAGTATCTGGATCCACTCACAAACACCATTCACGAATCAATAACGTCAGTTTGATCCAGAAGAAACCTCAAGGCTCTGCCAATCAGCCTGAGTCCAAGAAAGTGGCAAGAAGCTGCAGGAACACCACCAGAAGTTCTTTGGTGCATTTCTCTTTATGAAGTCATGACAAATAATGATTTAAAAAAAAAAAAGAAAAAGAGTGGCAAGGTGAACCAATACCACACATTGTCGTCCACTGTCTGTTGGGTTATACTTATTCGCTTCTCAAACATCTTGTGTTCTCTCAAGCGTCTGCTCTAGCAAAATGTTACATGCCCCTTTTCAATGAAGCTTCCAGAAAAATATCACATGTCTGTTCTCAGCAAAACACCCTCCTACCTGTCTGTTTCAGCAAAAACATCCTCTCATAAAACAGTTTTCAGAAAAACATCACATGACACCTGAGTCTCCAAGGAAGCCAGAAATTTCCACTTCAGAGCTTCATTATAAGCCAGTTTTGATATATTTTTAGAAGCTAAATTTTATTTTTAATACTTCTCTATTTTTTGAAATTAAAATATAATTACATTGTGTTCTACCTTCCCCTTCTTCTGTCAACCCTTTCCACAAACCACTCCTTTGCTTTCAAATCTATGGGCTCTATGTCTTTAATTGATAATATAAATGCATAATAATTTTCTCAATCCATAAATGTAATTTTATTTTATATTTTAAATGCATGTTCTGATGATTACCTCATTCTTCTTATCTTAGATTGCTCTGAATTTTCCAGGTGGTATCCAGGTTTTCCGTATTGTGGATTCTTCTCTAGTCTAGGGCTTCTGGATATGTTGAAGGGACAAAAAAGTAGTTCATTGGAGCCAGCCTTGGTCAACAAAGCTTTTGATCAGAGCAGAGTGGGTTGTTGGCAGAACCTCCCAGTACAATCCTTCCAAATTCATCTCTCCTGTCACACATTGCATAGTGTAGGAACTAGGAGCCCAGAGAATGAGGAAAACTTAAAGATAAACAAAAAAGCTTGTTTGTGCTTACAACGTCCACTAAACTGATGTCAATGATTATTTTATAATGAATTATAAAGTAGAAATACCACATTAGACCTACTATGTGACATGCACTGTCTTAACCTTTTACATAATTAACTCATATAATCTCTGAAACAAACTGTAGAATAAACAATTTAATTTAAGGTTTATTTTTTTATGTGTATAAATGTTTTTCTGTTTGAATATACCCACATGTATGCAGGTGTACACAAAGGCTAGGACAGGCCAATGAAGCAAAAATTAGAGGCTAATGGAAACTCCCTAGACTTTCTGCTGGAAACCAACCTTGAGTACTCTGGAAGAACAAGAAGCATTCTTAGCTTCTGACAAATCTCTCTAATCCCAGAGACTTTTACATTAGTCACTTGATATCTGCTAGACCTGTAGTGAATAGAGATTAAATGACTTGTTTAAACTTACTTTTCCAGACCATCAGAGTGGCTATGCCGGAAACCTATTTTCTGTGTGCTCCATATTTGACAAACACAGTATCAGGTCAAAAGAATCCAGTACTTCTATGCACCGAGCTGGTAGGCAAACTCTGAACAGCACTCAAGGCATCTTTCAGTATTGATCTTTTAGAAGTGAATCTTTGGTGGATACATACAAATAGAGACTTAGTATGAGGCAATTAGATGACCTACAAGAAAGTGGCAGTAATTTTTAAATCATAAATGGTAGCACACACTTATAGACAATGGACAGCATGCTTAAGATGCCGATGTGAAAGATCAAAGGACTTGGTCTTAGATGACAACATTTCGCTTTAGAAGTAAGCAATCTGTAACTCTGCATATGTCCTTGGTAGGATGAAAGTTCAGACTTTAAGATACTCATTTAGTGAGTTTCAGCTACATGCTTTTGATAGATTACAGAAGGTTAAAATACCTACTTAATGAAAGTCTTGTCTCAAATCCCATTTGATCTAAGAGATCTTAAACATGTTTTGGCAGAATTGTCATTTCAGTAGGATAACAGATGACAATATATGCTTCATAATTAATGATGAGGGAAATGAATTTAGCTTTAGTATTGAACTGTCAAAAGTACATAAAGATTTCAATGGGAATGTGAAAATCTGTCAGAGTTATTTATCCCATGACTCTGTTTTTTAAAAATCACTTTTAAATTAAGGTATGAAAAACAGTTCTTAATTAAGGTAACGAACAAAAGTTTAAACACAGGGAGAGATTTAACAGAAAACTCTCGTCATGTTCAAGTTAATGAACAAAAGACACTCTAATTAAATATGTATCCTGACAAAGGTAAGAGACAGTGGCTTAATAAACAAAGGGTAGCCTAATTAAAAGAAATGTGCCCAGACAAAGGTAAGAGACAGTGAAAACTACCCACCGCTATTTTAGTTCTGTGTCTATGACCTAGAAAGCATGATGAATTGAATGAGAAATCCTCAGAGCCCCAGGTATTGAGCATTTGGTCCCCAGTTCGTGGCACTGTTTGGAGAGACTTTCTTTTTGGAGAAATAGTTCTGGCACTATGGTGGACTTTGAATATCAAAGCCATAGGCCACTTCTAGTTTGCTCTTTGCTTTATGCTTGCAGCATCGAATGTGAACTCTTCTTCCTGCTGTAACTGCTATGCTGGTTGCCAGTTGCCATGGCTCCCAGTCACTTTGGACTCCAACTCCCTGGAACCCTTAAGTCAAATTAAAGTCTTCCACAATTTACTATTGCAGGGCTTTAGGGCTCCCGTTTGTGGTTTAATAAAACGTGTGAAGCCGTGTATTATTTAAGGCTGTTGGTCTATTTGCTGGGGCAGTCTCTCAGCTAATTTCTAACTTAACTTCTCTGCCATTGTCTTTCCAAGTGGCTCTCACTGTTCTATCTCCCTGCTCCATTCTCATCCATGTTTCTGTCCCTCTGCTTATCATTCTGCTAGTCCTGCCCCAGCTCCAGCTGCCAGCTCTTTATTTATCAAAAACCACACTCTTTTCTCATACAACAAAGCTATTAGCATAGCAGTAGAGATTCTACAGCTGACACATTCGGAGGTGATCAGCAGCATCCCTCCAGCCACCCCATATCTTAGTTTTGCCTTTTGGCCAATTGAAACAAATGTGACCTTCTGTGATCTCCCCCATGGGAGCATGCATTTTTAACATGATACTCTCAGAGAATCAGGTGAGGAAGTGACAAGCATTTACATATAGAAAGCAGGTAATAGGGCATAAAAATTGATTATATCAAGCATTCTGCCAGCACTTGGTATTAACAGCACAGTGATTAACAATTGAAGATACAGGGGAATATCTACAGAGCCATATGTGTGGAGGTAGGTCATCCCAACTAGTTAATCATGGTGTTTTAACACAGCAAATTGGTTTTGGTCATGGTGGTTCATTATAAAAATAAATACCTCCATGTAAGATAGAATCTGGTACTGGGTCAGGGGTTATTGCTTTGAAAGACATGGTCATATTGGAGGATTATGAAAGGACTCTAGCACTTAGAACTGGTAAAATCATTGAGTGCTCAGAGGTCAGTATATTTTTCCGTGGGTGAGGGGGTACTCTTTCTTCACTTTATATGAAGGAGAGTCTCTATAATATTCAGTTGTTAATTTTGTAATGGCAAAGAACTAAGTGCTGACAGGATGTTGGTATTGTCATCTCTATGGTCTATCACCTGCCTTCTATTTGTAAATACTTGTCCTTTCTCATCTGCCTAAAGTCAATCTAGAATTGTTTCAGAAGTTGTCTCACTGCTGATGGTTGTAATAGAGACTTTATGGCCAATAGTTGGGGCAGGAATTGGAGGTAGTACTTCCAAGAGAGAGACAGATGCTGAGAGAAGGTAGATGTGGGAGATTTGGGAGAAGACAAGGAGGGGACCAGACTGCAGCAGAGTAGAGCAGTAAAGGACTAGCCATGTGGCAGTTCATTGGATAGATAGTCAGGTTAAGTTAGATGAGCTAGCTGGGAGATTGCCCTAGTAAAAGGTCTAAGCTTCAATCTATAATGAAAATCTCATGTCAGGTAGGTCAGAAAAAGTCTGGCTATACATGGGAATTTAGAGTGTATTGTTGAGAACTGTTCAAACAATTGTGGCATGGTGTGTGAAGTTCCTCAGAACT
Source organism: Uromys caudimaculatus (assembly GCA_028551405.1). NCBI lineage: Eukaryota > Metazoa > Chordata > Mammalia > Rodentia > Muridae > Uromys > Uromys caudimaculatus. Next base: position 8,603,709 of record CM052703.1, read on the forward strand.
TCCCTCTGAAGTTTTGAGAGTTCCTTAAAGTCTCAGCTGGGGACTTTGATATTTTGAATTAAGAATCGTTAGAGTGAAACCTCTGCTTTACAGGGTTAATTGATACTGGCAATCTGGGGCTGAAGAATTAATTGTGATTAAGAAGAGAATAGAAGTAGTCTGGGGAGTATTTCTTCAGTGAGGAACTATGATAAGCTGAAACAAATCCTTTCCTTGCCAAGATGGTTTTGGTTGTGATGTTTTATCCTAGCCATAGAAACACGAAGATAATATCTATGTCCTTATACTTAAAATTTGTGTCATTTGCATATCATTTTCTGAGTCCATTAGACTCCTAATAGTTACAGACAATAACTTCAGGAATATATTTTATTACATTATAGCTGTTGAACTTAATATAAATGTATACACACAAACACACACACACACACACACACACACACACACACACACACACACACACACACACACACATATATCTACTTTGTTTTTTCCTGATATAGAGTAGATACTATAATGTTATATGATAGGAGTCAGGGAACATTGCTTCTATACTGTTTGCTTTTATATTCTTATCTGGGCTGATGTTTTGGATTAAAACTCTTTTTGGTTGATTAACCATCTTTAATGTTATGTATTTTACTTCAAAACACATTGTTTTAATCTCTTCTATAATTAATGAGAAATTTCTTTAAGTCTTAAATGAAAGTTTTTATCTTAAACAGATTTTTAATAATACTATTTAATGGCATGAGATAAATATGTTTTTGTAAATATTTTAGAAGGTTATTTGAAGCAAGTTTTCATGATATTTCTTGTCTAATGTAATGCTCTTTCTCTCTATGACATAATATTATTCTTTTATTGCAAGATTTGAGGAAATCAAAACCAAGTAATGAAATATTTGGCAGATTGAATGTCTTTTCTGAAAAGATCAGAATATGGCATTTTATTTGAGCATTTTCTTAAAGCCTCAATATTTTGGTATTTCAGGAATTGAATTATAAGACTTATTTCCAAGTCTCAGACTGACAGATTCTTTACATAGGTGCTTGATCCATTACGTTCCATGGATATATACTAAAGTGATGAATCTCCCACACTGAACTTTTCAGATCAACAAAATAATAAAAATCTCTAGTTTGGAAGTCTCAAATGTTCACATGTCAAAGGCTAGTTTACTGGCTTACTGTGATTCAGGGACAGGGCCTTTAAAGTCTGAGTCAATGAGAGGAAGACAAAACTTTGGGAGCTTGCCCTTTAGGGGAAGTCAGCATCTCAGCCTATTCCTCTTGCGCTTTCACATCCTGCAGGAGAGGAGAGCAGTTTCTCCTGGAACTTCTACTGTGCTGTGTTTTCTCAGCCAGACACAAAGAGGAGCAGACACTCAAAGTGCTTCCCAGAGACGTTCCTATGGAGGGAGTGCCAAGGTGGGGGAAAGGCTCATGTTCTGTCATTTCTAAGTGGTGCTGGAATTCCTCCTAGAGACACATTCATAGTTTCCAATTCTTTAAAATAAATTAAATTCCAAAGGAACTCTGGTGCATCCTTGTCTGTAAGTCTCCTTTTAGAATGTGTGTGTGTGTGTGTGTGTGTGTGTGTGTGTGTGTGTGTGTGTGTGTGTTTTAAACCACACTATACTATAAAGCTGGATCAAAGGAACAATAATTATGTTTTCTAACATTAGTATGTTTTTAACGTTTCTGAAAATTTACAGATGGAAAATATTTGGCAATTGAATTATTCAAGGCAGTGACATCTTATTAATGCTTATAAAAGTAGAATTTCTTTGAGAAAAATTATAAATCAATCTTTTTCTGTGGTGACTATCCAGTAATGACTTATACAATAAATAACATTAATCATGCTTTGGAAATCAGAGGCGTACAAGGAAGCAACTATTTTACATTGATTTTCAACTCAGACAACATTTTTTTCTCTTTTGGAAAAAATAGTGGAAGAAAATATTCACCTCATATTTCATAAAATATTAATCTAGAGCCTTTATGAAACTGATAATATTTGTTACAAAAAGCTAATATTTGAGTATTCTGTATTCAGCAGTGTGGTTGAAGAATACATTTATCTTGAAAGGCAGTTATTTGCATTATATCAGGGATCATGCACATGAAACATTTATTTTTCATTTTGAAATTTGGTTTTTAGGTGAGATGTAATGTTTTTAAAAATACAAACATTCCGTTCTAAGGAATCTCAGTGAGATCTTTCTAATCAGAGGGCTGAGACAACCCAGAAACTGTCACAAAAGAGGTAACCTCTGTCTAGAGTAGCCCTCTCTTGTTCGCATCTTTGTGTGTATCTGTGTGTGTGTTCACGCACACGCACACATGATACATGCACTGTGTGTGCATGTGTATATGTGTGTACATATTTTAATATTTTTCCATCCTAAAAGTTCATATATGGTTTTTGTGCCCCACTCAATTAACTGGGAGTTTTGACTTTTACTTCTGAGATCTTTATGGACACATTTATCCCCTCCTTAGTGATAGGAGATCTTAGAGAGGGGTAACGGAGTAATCACTTTAAGTGTGACCCATGCATCCTGCACAAAAGTTTGTATCAATCTTTGAGGACTCTCTCTCACCTCATCTCTTCAGAAGAAGATTCTCCCTGTCTTCCCAGCTCCTGAGATTTACCTTAATTTTATTGTTCAGAAGTGTCAAAGCCCCTACAGAAAGTTCCTTTGATGGAAAACAACTATACAGTACCTATGAGTCAAGCTACAGAATAACAGAGAGAAAAGTGATCTATAGAGGAAAAAAGACATGCCTTTAAAATTTGAGTATAGAGAAGGTTTCTTCTTAATAAAAACCAATTGACAGCTCTCCTTTGGGAAATAGAAATTACCATAATGTGAGAGAGTTAGAAAATAGTATCTTGAAAGACATACAGGTTAGGAATTTCTTTAGCTGCATGGAAACAATAAATAATAATAATAATAATAATAATAATAATAATAATAATAATAATAATAAAGCAAAGACACCAAGCAGCATATGTGTAGCCATCTTCTTTAGAAATTCACTCTTCTGGTAACTGATTTAGTGCTGGAAGACCTAAACATTTCTCTTGGGACAGCTATTGTCCCTTGCAGGGTGGTGATTTTGTAACCCTAAAACACTCTTCAAGTCACTTCTATCTCTCAACATCGGTGCAGGAAGGTCAGAGCTCTCAAGATTTTGAGTAAGAACAAACCATCTTAGTACTGTACCATCAGACAAAAGCCAACTCAGTTGTTGGGTTTCTTGTTTCCTGCCCTTTTTCTCTCTGCCGGACTTACTATGTACTTGTCTCTAGTTTACTTTCTGGACATTTTAAGGTTACTTGTTCACTATGTGTTCATCCTGGGTAACAAAGCACTCAGGAAGATTGACTGAGAAGTTTGCTTTATTACAAAATGAATCTCCATCACTCACTAAGTTCTCTTTCTGTCTGGATCTCTCCCGTCAGGAAGATGTTTGACGTTATAGTTGTCAGTTGATCATTCTGGGCCCTGCAGTGTCAGACCCTGTGGGGCAGTGGTCTGTGGCAGGCAATCTGGCACCCAGTTGAGCACGGGCTGAAAACTCTGGGCCACCCAGCGGAGCAGTTCTCAAGGGACCGAAAAACGTTTTTGCCAATGCTCCCGGAAGGTTCTCATAAAACAGCTACAGCCTCTACAATCCCCTGCAGAGAGGCCTGTCATGTGAGATTTGTCACTAGGAGCATTGCCAACACCTCCCACATGCAAATAAGATGCCCTTAAGCTCTCAGACCAAGCCAATAGAAAGTACCTGTTGTCAAACCCCTGACCCATCCCAAACAGTATATTAGACCGTCCCAACCTGTGTAGGAGGGATCCCCATCCAGAAGGAATAAAGGTGTGAGAACTACTCCATCACCTGAGAGCTTCTATCATAAGAGCTGTATCACTGCTGCTTGGGATGAGGTCTGCTCTCCCGAACACCACCAGAAGCTTCTTGCATTCCTCACCAGCTAGTCGGCCTCTCGTGGGCTCAGCCCCACCCGACTCAGCACAGGGTGGTGGGTGTAGTGTCTTGGAGCAATTGAGGCTGGCAACTGCAGAGACCAAGATGGAGGAGACTCCATGCCTGCTTGTGCTCTCCCCTTTGCCTGAACCTTGGCATTTGGCTCAGCCAGAGATCCCTGAGGAAAGCTCCCAGCACGAAAGCCCACAAGACCCAGCCCTTAGTCTAATGAAAATGTCCTCCTACTCTTTCATACAGAAATGTATAAGTAGTGTGTTTCTTAACCTGAACTACCTTTTTGCAGCATCTGTGTCCCCTGCTTGTGAGGTTTGGCTTTGATTCAGCGGGATTTCTACTGCTGCCTTCTCCTTCCTTGACTGTGTTGCTGGTTTTTTAGTTTTTAATTATGTGTATGTGTTTGTCTGTGAGTAGCCATGAGCACATAAATGCTTAGTCTCCTCCAAAGCTGCGTTTCTAGGTTGTTGTAAGTCAACTTGGATACTGAGAAATGCACTCTTGTCTTCTGTTAAGTACAGTGTACACTCTGAGGCACTAAGCTACCTCTCTGGCCTCCTCCTTTTAAAACATTGAATAACAGGAAAAACAAGAGGGCTCTGGGAGGAGGCTATCACTAAAATTTCTTTTTCTGCTTTGACTCGTTGGTGTGTCAGAGTTGCATTGTTTTGAAATGAAATGAAAAATGATTTCTAGAATTTAGTAACAAACTTAGAAACTATAAAAACAAAACTCCACCAACCAATCAACCAATCAAACAAAAAAAAAGTTCTTCTCCCTAAGAAAAAAGTTAATGTTTCAGATTATATGAAGGGCCAAAATACCCATTTGGCAAGAATTAATTCAGACACCAAAGTGGAGGTCAAATGCAGCTTAGGCTAAAGCTCTCCTTATAAAAGGGCAAACTATATTCAAATAGATTGTTAACCATGAGGTGTGGTCACCTGACTAGGGCTTAATTTTGTATTGATTTAATAAGGTTGTAAGGATATGTATAGACTTCTGGTTTTCTCTTAAGGAGGGATTTCACTAACGTTATTTTATATTTATAATAGAAGAGACAGATAAATTGATGGTCAGCCTTAACAATAAGATGCAGCTAATATTGCCTTTCTAGCCACACACTGGCCAGTCATCTTACTCTGTTCACATTCCTTCTACACATGCCTTCTTTATGTTATACCTGTGTTCAGGAAGCCAGGCATTGGGAATGCCCTGACTTGAAGATATGGTCTATAGTCAATAATTTAAAGCTAGATGTAACTTAGTGAGTCTTTATTTAGTCTAAGTTAATTTTTAATGAGTGTTTTAAAAGGTGAGTGAGAAAAGCACTGCAAATAGCTCTGAGGCCAGAGCTCTCCATAGAGGCATAAGCAGATAATCTGTCACAGTGACCAAGTTTTAGATTCTAATCTCTTCACTTCTTCCCTGGTCCTGAGACTTGAGGCAAGTGCTATAAATCCTCTGGGTATCCATTTATTTATCTCTTTCTAGAAGTAACTTAGAATCAAAACTATAGAAGTTTTTAGGGGTTTAAAAATATATAGACAAGCTAAATGTGAGTAGGATTTCATTATGACAGGCATTACTACAAAATACCCAGTATGTGAAGGAACTTCGTGATATGCATTCAGTGAATCACGAGGTTAGACAGACAGGTGCCATTTCCATTTCTGTGTTTACTTACTCTCATAAAGATTTCTCAGCATGAAGGGACAAATCAGTTACTGGGTGGATGTATGCTGCAGCCACATCCGTATTCCTGCTGTGAGAAGTAACAGCGTGAAAAACGACATCATTTTTGAAGTGTTTAATTAGTTTTTCATTAACTGGTATTTTTATTGATGAAGTATGCATCTTATTTCCTTTATCTCATTTTAGCCCATAAATTTAATTGTTGAGTTTAATTATAATCACTTAATAATTACTGTATTTTGGCATTAATTATCTCCCATCAAGCCATTAAGAATATTACTCAGTGTAAAGTTAATGAAGTCACAAGTGTACACAGACTGTAGCTTACCTGGGATATCCATTTATTCCATCCCTTCCTCTTCTCTATCTCCCTCTCTTCATCCTTCTTTCTTTACTGCCTTTCTTCTCTTAATTTTTAATATATTATAAAATGCCTCTTAATATATTATAAAATGACTTAGCTGTTCATAAGCTTTGCTATCTCAGAAGTCTACAATACTCACAAGTATCATGGAGTCATATTTTTGAGATGCTGAATGTGTTTGTTGATATTGGCTTCTTGTCATTCCGTGTAACTCTACACACATTATCTCAGATACAGGATTTCTAAGTACCGATGAAAGAAAAGTTTTAAAATATATTAGGTACTGGAAGTGTCATGAAAATCTATTCAAGAAGGTCTGCCTTCCTTATCAAGTCCAACTCACTGTTCTATTATAGATGAAATCTCTTACCAGCCTTGGAACTTTTATTTATTTGCAAATAAATAAAAATAAAATCCTAAATTTAATAAATGTATATTTATGTTGATTGCAAATATGGATGTCTACCTGCACATATATTCAATATACAATTTCCACAGATATAGGTGATGAAAATAGACAAGCCATACTTAATAATTAATGTATACATGGATTATTAGCACTGCATAATAGGCATTAGTGTGAATAAATTCCAAAGAATGAAATGTTGGAAGGATGAGCAAGGTATTGATGAAAAATCTAGCAAGAGACAACATTTGATAAGAAGCCATGACAAGCAGGATTCATTTGATATCATCAAGTATAACTGACAGTGGCTGAATATTGTGTTCAGTCAAGATTGTACTTTGGTTATGGATCAGTGTCCCACCTGTGTGTAAATGACTGCTATGGATGGGAAAAGGACATGGTGATATTTATTTGTCACTCCCTCCGTCTCTGGAGAGAGCTTGTGGTCCACTGCCCTCTTCATGAATGGATAATAAACATTCTTGGCAGAAAAAATATACTTTGACTTGCTACAAGGCAGTGACATGAGTAGATTAGTGAAGGGTGCTTATTTTTGTGCTGCTGACATTTAGACATCTCTACCAAAATCATAGGTTGCCTATAATATTTGGTTCTAGTTGAATCATACCAGAGGCAAAGAAAGAGTTCTTTACCTCCAGTTTCAGCTAGGTTCATTAACCTGAGCTATTCTCAACCCTGGTCAGAGAAGTTTCTTTTAGCAGTGGGTAGCAGTCAACCTAGAGATACATAACCAGACAGAGTGCAAAGAGTAAAGACTTGAGTGCTCATTCCTAAAGGAGGCATCTATATCAACGCCCACCTCATAACTTAAGGCTTCTGAACATGACAAAAGAAGAGGTAGAAAAAACACAAGAGCTAAGGAAGGAGGAAGAGTGTTATAAAATTGTCTCTGGACATTGCTTGGCTACTGATCTTACAACAGATGCAAATGACCTGCTGAAGATCAAGCCAACCAAAATCCCAGCATGAGTGATCCCAGTGTCAATGAGATCTCCAGGCCTCAGCCATTCATGAGGAGCTATTTACAGGTGTTACTCAGGGAGAGAGATTCATTCTTTTCTGAGAATGTGTCCATTGATAGAATTCCCATATTTCAGTGGATAGCCTCATACCCATCTACACATAATTAGACTTGGTGGATTATAAGCCTTAAAAAAGACCTAAAGTTGGGCATGGATTTGTTGTGTACGCAGCCTATATTGAGAAATTGTCATGAATGAAATATCTCTGTCATTTCTAGGAGAAACAATTGCACATTAAGTTTTTGGTCCTCTGTCTCTTGCCATTTTTCTGCACATTTTCTCTGATTTTTCCATAAGCCTTATGTACAGGAATTTTATTTTTATGTATCCAATGTGTCTGTGCACCCTATAATCAGCTGTTCTCATTCTATTTATTTTTAAGCAATTCTTTTTTATTTTGGTAGGCAGTAACTCTTTAGTGAATTCACGAGAAATTACACATTGAGAAAGGCTAAGTATTGTATGCTTGGGATTTTTCTTTATGGTTTGTTGAGAAATAAGCTGAATACATACATTTATGTTAAAAATAAGTATTTCACATTCTTTCCTATTACTGCTATTGAGAAACTTAAGCTAATTACCTTCTCATTGAATCTAGTGGCTTATCCAACCACTAGAATGTTTCCGAAGCATGCTGGAAATTCTGAAACTAAGCCATTAAAATGCCAAGTTCACATTGCCTCTATGTAAACCTTTTTTATGAAAACTTACTTTAGCAGGTTCACGTCATGAAAGCCCGATTGCAGTTCTGTGAAAATACTGTGCCGTATGAGAGATAACTACTTTCAAACCTACAGCTGTTCCAGCCTTCCTAGCACAGACCACAATCCATGAGTGAAGAAATAAAATCATTATCTGACTGAGGAAACATGAGTGAAATTAGAGACAGGGGGTGGAACACCCATCAACAACAGTTGTTAAAGTCTCTACTTCAGACTTAGTATCATCCTATCCCAGCTAACTGCAGATGTTTGAGGTCTCTGACAGGGTGACATCTTGGGAAAGATGAGCCTCACTGTACCTTAACTTAAAGTGGTGGGTGCATTGTGATGGTTGTTTAGTTTAAACTACTGTGGTTTGTGGTCTGGAGGGTTACTCAGCAACTTATTGAAAGCTTATCTCTGCAGATTTCTGCTACTTAACACTGTGAAATGGAAACCTCTTGTTTCTTTGGAAAGTCAGTTATAAATGATGTTTTGCTGGGGCACACAGGTGAAAGGACATATGATGTTCAGAAGGAATATAAATATGACCACACAGACAGTGGGAGTTTGAGCATTGGTTTGCTTTGCTTTGCCTCACTACTCTTCACTAATGGCACGCATGTATTAGTTCACCTTACATTGTGTTGTTGCTGAGCTCTGCTTGTGGTGATGCCTTAGAGAGGAAGTCAGCAAAGAAGCTTCTGTGGACTCCAGCCTGTTGGCAAGCCTTGTGGTTTCTTCTGGATTGAACTATCCTGGCTGGTTGATATGTGGTAACTGCCAAGAGAACTGGACTGAAGCTGCTAATTCATAGTTTGGTGTTTGCTACTGGACTGAACTGCTGATAACCTGACAATGAAGATTGGACTCACCCCAAAGAACTATTTTTAAACAGGTCTACTTCCCCTGTGTCCTAATAACTTTTTTCTTCTGCTACCTATGCTGGGAGGTGGGCTAAAGGAGAGGTTGAACCCTTATTAAAGTAGGCTGGAAAAAATTATACATACTGTGCCTGGGAAACCTGGCACCACTCTGATTTCTTGCTCTTTGGGACTCTGGAAGTTTTAAGCTTTCTCACCATTCTGAGTTCTTTAACCTTACACAGAATGACTTTGATTTTCACATTTCAGTAATAGTGCTGCACACTCCAAGAGTATTTCAAATGAGAGGCAGGCATTGGGACTATCCAGTAGTGTATGATGAGCTGCTCTTCTCTTGTTGTTTATTACCATTTTGAATTAGAAACATATATTAGTTCTCTCATTGTATGGTGTTCACTTGAAAATAAAATCACCCAGGTTCAATCTTCCTTGCTTGATCTTTTGCAGATGTTGTTTAGAATGATTTTAATTACAGCCAAATAACCAATTTCTTGTGTCAAACTCATTGCCAACTTTATGGCTTAGATCATTTCTTTTCAATTCTCCATTTTCTTTAATCAAATTCCTATTAGTCAATCAAATCTGGCTCTAGTCTTAAGTCCTTAGGAAGCAGAAATATTATATCTCGAGTCTCATCTCTTTCATCTTTCTTGAATTTCTAAAGTCAGTGATTCATATTTACACTGTTATGAGAATGGCAGTAAGAAATTTCAGATCTGTTACTCCAGGAGAAATAAGATACAAGCCAATCATTTAATTCAATTTTCCAATAGTCACAATTTAAAACTGGATAAAGTTGACTTTAAACACATATTTTAACTCAATGCATAAAAATGCCAAATGATTTAAAGTGTTTTTAATGCAAATATTAAAGCCATATTTTAATTTCTTTATATGATGTTTACAAAAGACATTTTGTATTTTTTATTTCTGTAATAGGTCATATATGTATGATCTGCATAGTGCCATTTTGACTTGCTTATACTTTGTCATGACTTACGCACGATTATTTGGACATGATATTAGAGGAGAGCATGTGACGAGTCTGTCCTTTTTTGATATCCATATTTTCTTTCCATTTCTTACCCATAGCATCTGAGTAACTGCAAGATCATTGGGGCATGGTAGCATGCTCCTTTTTTGTATTACTAGTTTTATGATTCCAACTGTGTATACAGGATCTCCTGTATTCCTTTAGTACCTGGCATTATATCAACAATATTTTTGAGTATTTGAAGATTCTTAATATTTTTGTAGTTATTCTTTCCCTGTCTTTCTTTCTCCCTCCCCCCCCCTCCCCACTCTAACTGTCTTTCGCCATTGTTTTAGAAAGTATTTTCAACTATCTTAGCAGTATGGCCTGTTGATTATCTTGCATTCACTGTGATCAGACGGTTTACTTACAGTAACACTTTGACAAACAAGGGCTCCTCTTCAGGGCTCTTTCTATAGAAGTAAAGAACATGTCACTTGCTTGCGTCTTTTCCTAAGGAGCATTTGTAAACATTCCTAACTAAAGAAGTATTCTTCGTGATTCAAAAGAATCATATACATTTGTGTTTCTACTTGTTCAAGGTTATTAGAATTTGGTTGGCTTTGGTAAAAGGCTCTGGCCTATTTTAACATTAACATCTCATTTTGCTGTATTGTTCTTATTCTTTTTGCACAATGTGATGCCATCAAACATACAGAACTGTGGAGAAGGGACTTATTTCCACTGGGCTCTTTGAGCAGGAGACATTCTCATTTTCCATTTTACTTTTACCTACATTTTAAAATAAATATACTCATTAGCATGGCTTTAAAATATCTCTCATCTAAATATCTAAAATGTTTTAAGTTTTAGATTAATATATATTATAAAACACATCCAAAATTTCCTTGGAGGTGATCATTAAACATTCTTTTTATATAATTGTAAACTCATTTAATGCAGTTTAGTTTTATAGAGTATTAGAGTTTTTGGCGATATGATATAATTGGAAATTACCCAGGTCTCACTTTCAAGCCCTTTATCAGAAGATTTGTAGAAATAAATGAATTTATAAAAATTGAGAGAACTTCAATAAATGCTGTAATTAAGAGCCAAGAGATAAAAATGGATAAAATCTAAAAATAGGAGAGGTTAATTTAGTCACATAACAGTAATTGCATTTTTGGTAGGGATAGGAAGAAATGTACATTTGTACCCACCATCCTGGAGGATTTTTGGCTAGGATAAAACATTAATTTTATATATATATATATATAATTCCTCCTCAAAACCTCATTTTGGAGGATGCCACTGGATGGGTCATAGAAATTATTTTCCTGATAACTAATAAAATAAAATTTTAGATCGGTAGACAAACACACCTTATAAAACAAAGTATCTCTTGCCTGACTGTGTTATAACAAAGTGTCATCTATCTACTAGGGGTGTTACAAACAATAAATTTTTATATATTACAATTTTGGAGAATGAGAAGTTTAGAATAAAGGCCCCTGCTGATCTGGTGTCTGGTGAAACTCATTTCTTGTCTTAGAGATTGCCATCTTCTTGAACTTTCCAAAGGCAGTAGGAGCATGGGAACTCCCTGGGAAATCTTTTCTCCTGGAGTTTTTCATTTGTAAGGAGACTCAACTCCTGCTCAACTTCCCTATACTCCTGAATAGTATGACCTGAGGGTTACTTTCCAACATGAAGAGTCTGGAGACATAAATATTTATTTTGTCAGTTTCTCTCCAAAGAATAGTACAAGTAAAGATAAATTCATTTCTGTAAAGAAAATAAACATTTCAATTGTGTACTTGTATAGTTCTTGGGTGAAGATCAGGTTTATTTCTCATGTGCTTTAGTAAGGCCTTATTTAATTGTGTGTGTGTGTGTGTGTGTGTGTGTGTGTGTGTGTGTGTGTGTGCACTACTGTAAAGGCAACAAGACAAACAAGATAAATAATGGCAAACAAAAGAAAGTGATTAAATAGAAGTTGACATGGAGTGTGTGTTATGACTCTGAGAAGTGGATAAACAGAACAGTATTGGTAATGGCACCCAATGACACCCAATGCTTATTACTTTTATGCTGGATGCTATTTTTATTACTCATGTTATTTTCTTCCTTCTACCTGTCATTTAAGCCCCAGGAATTTATTATTTCCACCTCACAAACAAGGAAACTTATTCACAAGATGTGAATATGATTTGTTCAAAACTACTTAGCTGGCAAGTTGCAAAGTTAAGGTTTAAAAACCAAGCAAGGTTTGAAATGTTTACCTCCTGGCTTGTGATTGGTTATGTGATATATATTGCTAAGAAATCCCACTCAAAATGTCCAGGGATTGATGCTTAATTAAAAGGTATTGATATACATCACATTCATGGGCTTGTATTTGTTACTACAAATACAATGAGGAGAAACCTTTTGAATTCACTTCTGTTTGTCTCAGCACAGGAGCTAGTAATCTAGAAGAGTATTTCTCAGTTGTCCCTATGGATAAGATGACTGAAGAGCCTTGTTAAGATTCATAGCTATAGCCGTGACAACAGAAGTTCTAAATTAGAAAGCCTGGAAGTCAGAACCCTTTATTCTAAAGTGTTGATGGATTCATGTAGTTCACACAAAGGTTGGAAAGACATTTTCTGGCACTGACGCTCACTCCTTAGTTGTCCCACAAAAATCTTTTTAAATATCCAAACATTACTGGTATCCAAACCCAATTCCTGTGTTCTAGTGCTTATTTCCTCGTCCTTTTCTCTGTCCGGACACTGAAGTCTTTAAAGGCACAGACTATGTCACCCACAGATGTTATAAGTCACATTGACTTTTGCCACTGTAGAACTTATTTGTTGAAGAAACAACCTCTATGATGTATAATAAGAAAGGGAATGGATAATTGCAGGGTGATGTAGGGTGTGCAAAGTGATTGTGATGTTTTAACGGTCTACTTGACAGTGGAGAGTCATCTAGGAAGGGAAGTCTCAATGAGGCACTGTCTACTTAGGTTGGATACATGTATTTGTCGATATCTACTCCTGATTGTGGGAGTAATAGGACCAGTTCCCTCAGGTTCCTATTCCTGTGACTCCCTTGCTATGGATGGACTGTAACCTGAAATTGTGAGCTAAAGAAAACCTTCCACTCCTAAGCTGCTTTAGTCACGGTTTTATCTAGCACCAAGGGGTGAGACAAAGACAGAGACATCACTTTTAGACTAGTAGCTTCAGTGGTATTTACACCGTTGCCTCTCTACTTGGGCAGGAGACAGAATTTTGGATACATGAATTATGTCTGACGTTTTATCATGAGCTTCATAAATGATTACGCAATCATTCAGTTTAACAACTGCTTAACAGTACGCTAGCATGATAATAAATGTCAGAGAAAAAGATTTCCTTATACACAATCCCTTTTCATTCATTATAGAACTCTCCTTTTTGGTGCTCATTCAAAGGTTTTATTCATTACAGAGGGGTGGGCTGGGTAGAGGTGGGCCTAGTTGCAGTAGTTCTCCAGCTGGTACAGGGAGCAGATGCTGGTGCAACACTGATCCACAATGCCTCGCTTCTGCCGGGCCACCTCCAGTGCCAAGGTCTGAAGGTCACCTACCCCCAGGCCTCCATCCAGCTCCAGTTGTGCCATTTGTGGGTCCTCCACTTCACGGCGGGACTTGGGTGTGTAGAAGAAGCCACGCTCCCCACACACCAAGTAGAGAGCCTCCACCAGGTGGGGACCACAAAGGTGCTGTTTGACAAAAGCCTGGGCAGGGTGGGGCTCCCAGAGGACAAGCAGGGCCAGCAGGGGTAAGAAGCGCATCCACAGGGCCATGTTGGAACAATGACCTGAAAGATAGGCAGGGTTGAGGCTAGCAGAAGGTCCATGGAAGAGAGGAGCCCACATCCTCCCTCAAGTTGCTGGAGTCTTGGCTGGGGAGCCAAGCCCAACAAGGAGAGTACATACCTGCTTGCTGATGGTCTCTGATTGTAGCCGGTCAGTTAGGGCTGGGGGTTACTGGGTGCGCACTAGCTTTATAGTCCAAAGCACCTCCTCTCTGCCCCCTGGACCTTACTGTTTGGCCCATTAAGGGCTCCAAGTGGGGTGGGTAGGCAGATGGCCAGAGGGGCTGAAGCTGCAGTTTCCAAACATTTGCCTGGTGCTAGGTCTGCAGAAAGTACTCATGGACATCAACACCTCCACTTAGACTTAGGGTAATTAGAGTCTTAATAAGGGGCCAGGTGGCCTGATGAACCAGTTCACAGCAGGGGACATTGTCCCAGAGAGGGTGACGCCTTCTTTGTCCTTGGCTGAGCATTTTCCACCTCATTTCCCAAGAAGCTGCAGTTGTTGGGGGCCTAATATCTTTTTCCCTTGGACCGTTTCACAGTTCCCATTGATAGCCAGGTCCTTAGCTTGGCTGGGACCCCAGCTCATCCTCAGAGGGAGAAGAAAAGCAGAGCTCAGGCAACAAGGCACTTATTGGTCCCTTCTCTCTCTCTCCTTCCACAAACCCACACTCAGCTGGGCTGAAGCCCTGTGGTACGTTCTCCTGCATCTGAACAACCCAAGCTATGCACCTGAAGGCCAGCAACTAGAATTTGAGCACACAGAACTCTTCTTATACACGCTCAAATTCTATTTTTTGAAACAACCATTTGAATTAAGAAGAACATTTGGCCTCATTCTATTTCTTTTTTTCCCTAAAGCATCAGGGCTCAGAAGCACAGTGGTTGCCCCAGGTGAAACACCTGCCATCAGAGTCAGTCCGGGCAGGTAGCTATTTTGTAAAAGTTGAAAAGAAATGCAATCCAGGCTCTCTGTCAGTGACTGCATTCAATTAAATCAACAAGCATTTGCTAAGCAAATCTCTGGTGATGGACAATGAGTTCAAATATAGAGACCATAATAAAGTAGACACGTTACATGTCTTCAAGTAATTCAAAAAGCCATTAAAGGAAGTAAGTTCGTGCAGGTCCAGTAACATTAAGAGAGTTAGGGAAGTCTTTATGACATAAAATAAACACAGATTATACAGTAAGAATTATAACTTCTTCAGTGCCATCCATGAAAGATTTTAAAGCTTTTTTCTACCTCTTTTTCTTAGTGCAATTATAGGTATGAAAAACATATCAATTTAACAGTTTTCTAACTGATGAGAGTAGAGGGAAAGAGAAAATGAAATACTTTGAGGGACAAAGGGCAGCTTGCCAGCAGCACAGCACTGTAAGTATGTCTGGCAAGTAAGATCATCTTTGCTGCAGGACTGGAGCTGTTCGGGTCTGGAGATCTTGGGAGTGGCAAATACCTGGTTGCTTCTCTCAACCACTGTAAACTTTCTCATTTAACTGGATTCATTGATAATCTTTGTTCAAAAAGAGAACCTTTCTGGGGCTGCTCGATCTCTCCTGTTCTCAGTCATTGGCTGCAACCTCAAATGTGCAGTTCTAGCCCAGCACAACAGAACTTGTAGAAACAGGTTCTGACACCATGTGTAGAAATTAGCTTGCCTTTTAGAAATCGCACCTTCCATTCTAAGTAGATTAACGAAATGCTCCTTTGAACAACATGTGGCACTCCTTTTTCTTAGTTTGAAATATACCTTATGATTCCAGTGAGGTTAGTGCTTTCATTGATGCTTAGCTAATCACTGTGTGGCAGTCCAGGCGAGGTATCCAGAGAGCTGAGAACAGGAAAGGAACATATGGCTGAATGATAGGTTAAGATGTTTAGATTTAATCGAGAGTAAAGAAACCAACATACTGTAATATAAAGGTTTGTAAACATCAGGTTTCAAGTTGGAAGAAACCATTTTTAGAGGCAATGTCCCCTCTACTTGCTACACTGATCAGAGACTGCGTGACAGAACTAGAGGGACCAGAGGGAATGCTGGTGGAGGAGACCAGGTCTGCTTTGGTCCTGTTGATGTTTCTAGGATGGACCGCCTGAACTTAGAAATACCGTGAGGCTAAAGCAACTTTGTTTAATGATTAGCTTACTTATTGGAAAAGGGGGGAGAGCAGTGGGTTGAAGGCCACCTCAGTGTTTCTAAACCACAGAGTCTAATGAGTCTGTGACACACTGGAAAAAAAGGGTGGCAGGGGGGAATAAAATATGTAAATATGAACGTAGGGAGTGGAAGTGTCTTTTGTAACAGATATATTGATTTTGTGGTGCTTCCGTATTATTGGGGTATATGTGTCAGGGATGGAATATTTAGTTTCATGTTTGGCTTCTCTCAGAGGATTTGGAATTTTGAAATGCAATAACTTCTTGAATTGCCCACTAGAGCTTGTTGATATAATAGAAGATTAGAAAGAAGTGTGTTGGCATTGTTTAAAATGCATGTTTATAGTTTTAAAGTTTATGCATAGTAAAGTTTTATTCAAATAAAGCAGCCCTACTTCCTACTTCTTTGGCTAGTCTTCTATTTGGTTTTTGAGACAGTGCTTCACGTATCTGAGGCTAGCATCGACTCACTAAGTACCCCAGGATATCCTCCCACCTCTACCGTCTACTGTATTTTTTTTTTTTTTTTTTTGAGACAGGGTTTCTCTGTGTAGCCCTGGCTGTCCTGGAACTCACTCTGTAGACCAGGCTGGCCTCGAACTCAGAGATCCACCTGTCTCTGCCTCCCAAGTGCTGGGATTAAAGGCGTGCGCCACCATTGCCCGGCCTCTACCGTCTAAATACTGAGATTATAGAATCGAATATGGTGAGCATATTTGACAACTCTTTAAGGAGGAAATCCACTTAGAAATGAGTCAAAGTAAACTATGTGAAACTTGACCACAGATCCTTGTATGCGTGGCACAAAAAGATTGACACTGTCTTAGCAGGGATTCATCCAACAATCTTAAAGCTAAGAACTTGTCTATAGCTATAAAGAGAAACACTAAAAGAAATCCCTCCCAAATGTTATGTAGGCAATATGGTACCTGAAAACTCTAGTTTGTTTACCTTTGTATAAACTGTTTATTCACTCCCAGTATCACAGTTTGGTCCGTCATTTCAGATGTCTGATATTAAACTATATTGCTTTGACTTGGGAAATCTCAGCACTAGGGCTTTCCCTTTTAAAGGGTTTTATATAATTTTTTGACATATGTTTTATTTTATTGCTAGAGAGACAGATATAGATATAAATTTATGTCTCTAGTCTTTCTTAGAGTGATCTAATAATCACCTCCATGTAGCTACTACATATTTGCCCTTCCACTGTTCTTAATAATATACATAGAGCACAAGGGCTCATCTAATTTAATAATTGCTGAATGTTACCTCTGTAAATTCTACAATCTATCCAAAATCATCCTCCTTCTTTTCTTATAAAAGAAAACCCATATTTCATTTCATTTTATTGACACTACTGTCTTTTTCCAGGAGTTCTTTTCTGAAACTCTTCTTTATCCATATGATTTTTGATTTTGTAGATAGTGGTGGTATAGACTATTCTAAAGCACATGTGCCTTATAGGACTGAAATTTCAAATACGGTTTCCTTCCCTGAGCTTAAACTCTGTGGACAGGTCTCAGGTGAGCAGATGTTCTCCTAAGGGAATGCCCTGGAAGGAAGTAGGATGTAGACAACATGGGATCAGGCTTGAAGCAGAATTCCATCTGAGACTAAAGTAGGAACACTGGCTGCACACTTACTTAGGAATGGGGTATTGTGCGTGTGGTTATCTCAGGAGCTGGCAACTACATTACCATACACAGATAGTTATTTAGGTCACATCACCTCATAGACAGTGAGGAGAGTGGTGTAACTGAACATATATGACTAGTTTTGGCTTAGACTATTATTCCTTGATGACTTGGACCCAGTGCCTTTATCTCAAGTTCCTCCCAAACTTAAACATCTCCACTATAGAGTTGTTTTTCATTTTATTTATATTTATTTATTTATTTAAAATGTGCAAATTCTATCTATACGTTCTAACTTATTCTTGCTTGGTAGTTAGAGTTCAGTTGTACTCTGTAAGCTGTAGACACAGCCTCCAACTTATTAATTTGTGCCCTTGGTTGTTCCTGAGAACATGGATTGGTGGTATGACCCCAAGCGGTGTCGTTTGTTTTGATGATACATGAACCCAGGATGTGATTAAATAGACTGTTATTCCTGTAGCTTGAACAGGGCCAGATAGTGTCCTGGTTTCTAATAATATATTTGGTAATTCACCCTATGAGCGCTAAAAGAGTGTTTGCACACTGTGGTTCAGTAAAGATGCCTGGAGGGTAAACAAATAACTGTTTCTCCATGGTGTGTTATGATATTATTTCCCAGCTAACTTGTTCTTAGAGTTTTGAGGTGTTGTTAATGTTAGTGGTAGAGTTTCTAGATTTAGTGAGTTGGTTTTGATCCTAAATAGGTCGCAAGGAAGGCCTAAATAAAAACAAAACAAAACAAAACAAAACAAAACAAAACAAAACAAAACAAGAACAGTCTTTAACTTTAGCCCTAGGATATTTAGGATATGGAGAGATGTTACATACTATTTATTTTCCCAAGTTCTCAACCTGTTTAAGCAGATAATTAAACAAATTACTCTAGAGAATATTCTCTATTGGATACAAAACTCGTCAACTGTTTGGATTAAGAACTAGAAGCTTGTTGTTTGTTTGTTTTAAGTTCTCCTTTTACTAAATATGTGAAATTTCTAAAAAACTAAATTTTTATAACTTGTCACACTTAAAATCTTAATTGAGAACAATTCCTGCCTTGATCCTTTAATAGGTCTAATAATTTAATTTCTGTAATACATACTTAAAAATTAATGAATTATATATAATACAACACATGAATTTATCAATATCTAAAGAAAAATACACACTGATAATAAGTGGCTTAAACAATAAAGTTTTCAGAAATGAAAAGATTCTGGATGTTTTAGATCAAAATAATTTTTCTCAGTTCTCTGACGGACTGATTAGGGTATATCAAGTTAGGATGTATTGCTTTATTAGGTTATATCAAACATGATTATCTTAGTTGTAACTGTACAAGTTAATACTCCAATTGCCATATATTGGTAACCAACCCAATTTTGTTGGTATTGAGAAATTCCAAGTGAAGCTCAGAGTATTGACATCAAAGGGAAGTGATTTATAATAGATTAGAGTTTGAATAAATGGTTTAAAAAATCTTCTCACATTCAAAGCAGAAGTTCTCCCATCTTTGATTATGTGCTGTATTGGCTTTGATAACTAAATATGGTAATGTAAAGATTTTAGCAAAGATATAGGAGGTTTTTATATTGTTAAGATTCTTTAATTGTCTTTTATGTTGAAGAGTGTTTTGCCTATATGTTGGTATGTATATTACTGTGTGCAGAGTTCAGAAGAAGAATTCCCTGGAACTGAGTTACAGATGATTGTAAGCCACCATGTGGGTGCTGAGAGAGAGACCCCCAGTCTACCGAAAGACAACAATTGTTCTTAACAATTGAAACATCTCTCCAGCCCTATAGGAGAATATTATGCTATTATTTCTGGAACTCTCGAGAACATAAACAATTTGAATGGACCAATACTGTTCTTCTGGAAAATTAAAGACTAGGAACAAAAATCAGCTTTTCAACAGGGCCAACTTAATTGACTCAGCCATAAGGCAACTCTGTTGCTGACTACAGATGAACAAGTATTGCCTGGGAAAAAGATGTGAGCAAGCATGGCGTGGTAGAGGTGGGCACAGAGCAGCTCACCTGCAGACTATAGGACTATAGTCTAATTATAGTTTACGTCCTTGAATTTGGGTTATTTTGTTACACAGCAATAACTTTACATGAATGCTCTTTGCTACAAAAGTAGCAAAGATTGATATCTATTTCCATCAATAGTAATGATTTCATTTATTTGACTCCCACAACAATTTTATTCAAATTCACAATTATAGATTCATGGTCCTTTTCCTCAAGTTCTAAGGCAGCTGTAGCCTAAAATTCCCTGAACTGCTGGGTGATATGGAGACCAAATTTCCATGTGTCTGTCACTCTGGGATATTTTTATATTTTCTGAGCCTCCAAGTATGGAATTCTGATTGTATATTAGTATTTTTTGAATGGGTTCCACTCTGCTCTTTGTAATATAAAACTACTAGAAATTCATGAGAATCCATAGGACATACATAAAATGTAAGTCAATAATTTTAACACTACATCATTTAAGGAATATCTTAACTCACTGTGGTACATTTTAAATCTAACCAAATGTTCTTTTTGGAGAAATAAACAATTTTAATAAATGATTACTTTGGTCAATGAGACCACAGGTAATGCTCATCAGAAATCAATGTATACAACTCCACAGGTATTCCTCATTTTAAAGCATGACACATTTGCTCAGCAAGTAGCTAAGGGTCACAACAAGAGAGAAAGCAGGGCAGGAGCAATTCCACAGACTGGAAGAATGGGAAATGGGTGCCCTAGAGCAAGCACCAAATACTCTACTTCAATGGCAATGCCTCTGATTTCTTTAGATGCAGCTTCTCTCCATAGCAAATCATGTCTTTGAAGCCATGGAAGAGTTGCTGACAACTGCAGCCTTCTATCTGAATTGACTCTATAGTCACAATGTTTTTTAATGATATTTGCCTGAAGTCAAGATTTTGGCATCCTTATAAAATAGCACCCCTTTCTTTTTAAAACCAGCAAAGTGGTTGAAATAGATAAAAAAAAAAATTACTCTGAGTACAACGGTTTTTAGATTAGTGAAAACACCGCGCCATTCTAATGATAGATAGAGAAATTGCTTCCACAGTTTTCGATTGAAGAGGTCTAAAATTTGTCAAGCTTATCAAAAGTGCATAAGCAATGAAGAAGCACAAGTTTATAAGCAATTATGGAGCACATTAATTCTATAACATGAATAATTTTCCTGCTTCATTACTGTTGGTATGACTCTTGTGGGAAATGCAGGAAGACAATAAATACATGTAGAGAAAATACTTTTATGGGCATACTGAAGTATTCTGCTTGATTAACATGTAGCAAATTAATTTTATTTCATTAATGCTGTCTTCTTTGTAGCCTCTGTGCTCTCTACTAGAGGTAGGGTATACTCTGCTTAGAAATTAAAACCGTATTTGAATAAAACTCAGCAAAACACCTTAGACAAGTCTCTATCGATGGTGAACAATTGGGACAATGGTGTTAGAGAAGCCTTGAGGAAAAGGTGAGATGATGCCAGAAACCTAAATTATGGAAGGGAAAGCATCACTTGTGGTATCTGGAAGATAACAATTTGCATAATGAAAGTGAACTTGGAAAGTTGATTCCCATGCAGAATATTTTATCCTCCACTTGGCTTCATTTTACAGCCTGTAAAAAGTTAGCGGGGCCAAGAGCTTAACTGAACAAGAAACTGCTTAGTTTGCACGCAGCATTTACAGACTATCTCAGGTGTAGGACTAACCTGGCTATAAAATTGTTTATCTTCAGTCTTCTCAGAAAGTAAAGATTTTAAAAGTGAAATGTGGCTTGGACAAATAAATATATCAAATGTTAATTTAAAAGTCCTTCCTGGTAGACCAGATAGCTCAGTGGTAAGTTTGTGCTATCTTAACAGCCTGCAAATGATGCTAACACCCCACAGAAGAATGACAGAACATAGTCCCAATAGTTGTCCTCTGACATTCATACTTGTTCTCTGCATACACTCCAACACACACACACACACACACACACACACACACACACACACACACACACACATCACTGATAATAACTAACTAACTAACTAACCAATAAACAAATAAATACACCTCCTTACAATCTTTGTAAGGTTTAGATTGTTATTATCTGACTCTTAGTTTTGCCAAAGAAATTATAAGTATTCTAAAAGTATCTTTCCATAACCACATAGTAGGTTGGTACAGAGAAGAGAGGATCTTGTCTATTAGCCTTTCACCTAGCTGTCTCTATCTATCTGCCTATCTCTGTCTGTTTATAGTCTAATTAATCTATTTATAAATATATTTATATTATCTATTATCATCTCATTTACATATCTGATTTTTATCTTCATCTATACTTCCAAAAGTAAGTTTATCTAAGTTCAATAAGAGACTAAATGATTGCCTCAGTGATTCAGGTTGTTCTGTCTTGCATACTGTGACTAAACCTAAATCAAACACTGTGCCTAGGAGTCTGGGACATTCTTGAGTGACATGGTTATGCCTAATACAGGTAAAATGAACATATCACCACATCAAAAACATGTTAAGACAATACAGGAGTGGAAAATCAAGAATTGTAATGAAAAAAATGCATTCAGGCCAGACAACACCAGCACACAGCTCCTCAATCTTTAGCTTGCTCTCTAGCTGTTTATAGACTGGCAGTTTGTGAGATTGTTTTTTCATCCTCTTAGCTACTAAATAATAACCAAGCTCCATGCTTCATTGCTCACTTCAATTCCTACTCCCCTCTCGAGGCAAGCACACATCTCTTTACAAACAGTTCACTAGTTTTGATGTTTGAAGGGTTCCTCTGAAGTGTATGGCATTTCCTGGTTGCTTACTATGCCCTATTTCTGCTTTCTGCCTGAGCCAACATTCTTGGAAAATATTTCACTTTGTCCACATCCTTTAACACTGGATTTGTGGGTGTGCATTCAAGCAAGGTGGGGAGGCCCATGGAGGAGAACGGACTCTTGCTGTATCTGTCAAGAATTGGGGAAATTCATGAAAGGCAGAGGAGCAGGCTCAAGGGGCAGGGGTAGGTGGCTTCTTTTATCATGGGCTAATAAGAAAGAGCTGTTAGGTAATGCTGGACATGCTCTGGTGAGGATGGGACATGTTGGATATATGTTGGTTGGGCAGTTGATTTTATCACTGGAGAACAGCTTAGCCTCACAATTACCTTGATCTGAGGCTGAAGAATTTACCATCATTCTATCTAGGTCTGAGACAAAGGCTGTGTCAGCATTCCTTCTGCTATGATGGCTTTGAGGAGCCAATAGTTTTAGATAAACCTTGACTGGTCTGATCATTTCTGCTCAGGTGCAAGTCACAGCAAATGGCAAAATTTTCTCAAAGCTGCCATGGAATACATTGCTGTCACATCTAGCACACTGTTCTGAGACTACATGGTGAATTTAAATTCAAGGGCAGTCTAAGTTGTGACTCAAGGTCTCAGTAGTGTCCTTGTAACTTGTATCTCCATCACCACATAGAATAGAGAATAAAATATTTGTGGTATGTATGCTACAAAAGACCCACTACCTTTCCTCTCCAAATTTTCACCAACATTCTTGCTTTCTTCAGGTAACTCTCCCTTCATTTAACTTTTGTATTAGTGGTGGGAGAAATGACCATTCTAGCTACTATTATTAAATAGGCTGAGATTTTCTTTATGGAAAGGAATTGGGGGAAATTCTGGTGAGGTTGATATTGTCATTGATAATGATGTTTCATGAAATGTTTGGAATGTTAGCAACAACAAAATTTCTCTGTGTGAGAACAGCACAGAGACCTTATTATTTAGACCAGGCACAAAATTGAGTAGACTGTTTTTGGATACTTTTTGAACCCTACATTCCTTATATATATATTGTCTCTACTGTATCCTCATGATGCTAAGGATATCACAATTACTCTCAGAGAGAGCTTTGCGTAGTTGATTACTACTCTGGGCCATTGTAAAATCTGAGGGTGTTATTGCTCATTAGTCCTAGACCAAAACTCTAGAGTCATGGATATTTCTATCAATGTCCACACCATATGCCCAGATTGTCTGCTACTTTTGTATAACTTTTGCATTGATCCATATTTCTTTCCCTCTGCAATTTCTGTACTGATGGTTAATTAACTTTCCCATAAATGAGAGAAGAGGTGAAGTCATATTTCTCTGCCTATTACAAGAAGCTGTCAGCTGTCACACTTCATATTCTTTCATTCCAGATATTTGAAGGATAAATCCTTCTATTGTGTTTATAGAAGCACTGTGCAAATCTGAATATTTTATTATTAGAGCATCATAATGACAAATTTCCAAGAAGGGGTAATTTATGGTCTTGTACATCACCATGCTGAGGTAATGGGGAATAAGTGTTTATGATGAGAAATGACTTGGGCAGATGATAACAGCAACATCAGTCATTGTTTGTCTCCCTCCTGACTCTAGTCCTGTTCTGACAGTTAATTCACTACTCAAACTGCATCTCAGATTATACCATTAGACTGTGTCATTAGAATGGAAATAGCAAATGCAGTCATTGCAGCTTTTGTTCTGACTCAAATAATTTAATCAGAGCTTCTTCGAAGGACATGCTAGAGAAGAGATCTTGAGACCTGGTATAGATTCAGAAACTTGTGTTGGTTAATGCTGATCAGCATGGATTGAGGAGAGAAGCATGTGATTATACAAGCCATAACATTTTCTAAATAGATATCCAAAAACAGACAGAGATACACACAGGGGTTCCAAAGCCTGTGATAAACATCAGATACTATAAATACTAGAGACTGAAAATCACATATGATTCTAAGGTACCAGCATTAAATTATGCAGAATGTGGTTGATAATTTATATACCAATGTAAATTTACAACCATGTAGTAAATCTCTGTGTTTTATGCTTCCTAGCCTCTTAATAATTTCCAGACACCCTTTTTCCCCTAAATTTTCACAAACACATTAATTAGATTAATTAGATGTTCTGTTTCCTAGCTTATTTATCTTTCCAATAATCTGTTTTTCCAACTCAATTATGATAATTTCTAAAAATAAACTCTGTGTGTGTGTGTGTGTGTGTGTGTTGGAAGGTCAGTGCAATGCTCCGTAGATAAAAGTTCTTGCTGTTTGAAGCTACCAGAGTTAGATTCCTCTAATGATGCAAAATTGTAAAAATATCCCTTGCATTCTAAGAGTTTGGAGTCTTTGCTTGCCCTCATAGCCAAAGTTAATAAGATGCCTTGTGGCCAGATAAGACTACTAGCCCACTCAAACTGTTTAACCTGCCTTTAAAATAACAATGTGATAGCCAGCCTTATTTGGCTTGTATTTCCCATGTAATCAACTTTTACAACCTAAGATAATGCATAGTTGCAATCTTAGATTATGTGCTCTTCCATGCTCCTGACACAGAGCAATGCATGTGTATCATTAAGTGTACATAGCAAATTCTGAACTTAAGAGCAACTTCCTAAAATCCACCATAAAGGTTGAAAACAACCATTTATGGATATGAGTTGATAAACAGTGGGGTTTCTTGTACTGTTTGTTGTCTGGGTCATTTGGGATGAGTTAACATCAGTATCTAAACTCCTTGCAGAACTCTGTTAAAGCCTCCTGTAAAGTATCCCATTACTTCTTCATGTGTTACTTTCTATGCTGTTCAATACACGCAGAGCAAAGCTATTTGTGTAGGACAGCCACATATACACAGACCCACAGACACAGGAACAAACAGATTCACAAGACAGCCCTCAGGCAGACACAGATTCATATTCATACAATAAAGGGACACAGATGGAAGACACAGGGAGCATGAAGTAGAGAATTCAAATCTGGACTTGCCCTTGGTTAAATGACTCCAAAGGTAAGATTTTTATTTTTTTTTCCTTAATGTGAGACTGA